>CAUYQV010052407.1:0-12102 GCA_963574575.1 Galagoides demidoff
TGATACAATGACTAAGCAAATGACATGAAATTTATGTTAACCAGCTTGATGAAAGTATTTCAAATTGTATATGAAAACAGCACAATGTACCCCATGTTTGCATTAATGTATACAGCTATCAATTAATTAAAAAAATAAAATTGAAAAAAAAAACACTCATAAATCTCGTAATGAACTTTCTCCTGGAATATGTAAGAACTGTTACAATTCAATAATAAGAGGACATAGAGTTCAATTTTAAAGATGCCAAAAATATCTACATAGTCCTTAACATGGGTGGATTGTATTTGATATAAATTGAACTTTGAGCAAATTGATTTAATAAATAAAACATAGTGGGTGTGAAAGGATGAGCCACCAACTGGCGGAAGATATTTATAATACACATAGCCAAAGGAAGAGTAAATATACATATGAATCTATTTGAAAAAGATGACAAAAAATATAATAACGCACAAAAATTTGAACATGCAAATTATAAGATGACAGTTGAATGTTCAATTTTGAAAAAAATGTAAAGGATCAATGAATTTATTAATGGTCAGAAAAATTAAAAATAAACCCCAAATACCATCATATATACCTCCCATTGGCAAACATTTAAAAAGGTGGACCACACGACGTACATATGGGAAGATGGAACAATGGGAATTTTCATATGTTGTGAAATATAAAAAAAATTATTATAAAAATGTTTGCTACTATTTTGTAAATCTATGATCCTACGTATTTACTGGAGAAAAATCCTTACAGTTACACCATGTACAGGTACACTTTACTGTACATCCTTCACACGCACGCCAGTAGCAGAATAGATAACTGAGGTACATTCTTCTAATGAAGTACTACACACTCCTGCCAGATAAGGTGGATAAATCCCACAAACAACATCGGGTGAAGAAAGACATCAGGTTCAAAGGTAATGTGGTTGGATTCCATTTATGTTGACTTCAGAAAGGAAATCAAAACCTGGCATTGCTGGTGAAATGATAAAGAAAATCTACAGAACATTTTTCACCAACGGGTACTTGTTATGTACAAGCAAGGAGATGGGAAGTGCCACAGCGACAGAACCCATGATACCAGCAATATTTTGTTCCTTAACTTATTGTTTAATAAGAGTGACTGCTCTGTTATTCTTTATTTTTTTGGAGGGGGTGGACAGAGTTTCACTATGTTACCCTTGGAAGAGTGTTGTGGCATCACAGCTCACATTAACCTCAAACTCTTGGGCTTAAAAGTGATTCTCCTGCCTCAGCCTCCTGAGTAGCTGGGACTACAGGTGCCTGCCACAACGCCCAGCTATTTGTTGGTTGCAGTTGTCATTGTTTGGCAGTCCTGGGCCGGGATCGAACCAGCCAGCTTTGGTGTATGTGGCTGGTACCCTACTCACTGAGCTACAGGCACTGAGCCTCTATTATTACTCTTTAATTTGTATATATGTGATGTGATTCGTGTCTTGTATGAGTCACTATACACATTGCAAATGGACTGTCAGACCATGTCATTCCTTCCCACCAAACCCTCCAGTTCTTTGTGTTTCTCTAGGAACCCAAACCATGTTAATAGTGATTATCTTCCATTCTCTTACTTTGCATTTTTACATTTTGTCAAGTCTGTGAGCGTTCTATGCACAGTAGTTTCAATCCGCCCTTTTGCGAAGGTAGGTTTCCGTTCTGGAATTGTGCTTCCTTTTCCTGAAGTGTCATCTTATCCCTTTTTTTCCATGACTTTTCCTTCTGTGCCTTTTCAACTCGTCCTTGCTACCTACTCATTTTATCCTACTTCCTTCTTATGAATTTTTGCTGCTCCTTTCCCACCTTTTCTTATATTCTGTTATGAATTCAAATAAATTTTGTAACATTTTTCTTATGGATCCTATACAAGCCTCTGCTTGAATGAAAGCAATAAAAACAGTAGTAGTAATAGCAATAAAGGAATACCTGCACTTGTTTTTTTCTTGAGCACGTATTATGTTCCAGTCAATATATTATATTAAGCACATATTACATCTACTATTTTCATTATTTATTAAAATATCATTTATTATCTTCACACTAGTGATGAATAATATGAACCCTTCGAAGGCTGAAGAAAAAACTCTCACAATCGCGGGGGTTTGACACATATATATCTATCTGACTTTAGAATCTCTGCTCCTGATTTTTTTCCTAAGCTGTCACTATGCTTAATAATGATTGAAATTGGAACTTCTGAAAATCCAGTAATAGATTTGCTTGTTACTAAGAAAGCGTCTCTTTTTAAAAAAGCTAAATATATACTATACAAATCTCTCTGTGCCCTCTTTCTTTCTATTTCTATGTACCTTTCTCTAGTCTAGGTGAATTTGTTTGGATTTTAGATTTAATCAAGTGTCACATAAGTGTTATTTTGCCCTCCTGACTGAATTATTTAAGTCTTAAATAATAGAGATGTCAATTCTCCCACTTAGCTACTTGAAACAGCATCTGAATCATGGGCCTTACAGTAGAAGGATCTGGAGGTTCTCAACTCTTTTCATGACAGGTAGCTGTTCCATGATGGTAAACTACATTCTAGAGCATGAATTCCTCACTCTTAGCCCACCCATTTATAATTAGCTCAACAGTCACTAGTTCTTAGCATAAGTTTGTCATTAGTGACAAGGACTAAAAACTTTCTCTGAAAATCTAAGTGCCATGTTAATAAGAGTTTTGGATACAATGTATTAGAGGCTACTGGGAAGAAAAAAATTTGAATCAGAAGTTAATTCATTTACCAAGGCTGAGATCGGATTTACACTGATTTGCCCTGCTGTATACATACTGCTGTGTATGCCGTTTATGTGAAGACGCTGTCTCGATCATCAACGCCTTCAGTATCTGGTTTAGACTGTCATCTCCACTGATGCCAACAGAGTAAATAATTCAGTAATTTGCATGAAGTATGCATTCAGTGACACCTTTGGAGAAAATTTTTGCTCTTTCTTCTATTCTTAATTTCAAAATGCAAAATGCATTCAGAAAATATTCCTTACACTTCAGGGTACTGTGTTTCCCCCAAAATAAGACCTACTCAAAAAATAAGCCCTCACAGGATTTCTATGCATTTGTTAAATATAAGCCCTACCCTAATAATAAGACATAGTGATGGGTGTGGCTATGCAGATATGCATTTCAGCACAGAGACATCCCCTGAACATAAGCCCTAGTGTGTGTTCTTGAGAAAAAATAAATATAAGACAGTGTCTTATTTTCAGGTAAACAGGGTATTAAAAGATTAGAAGACAGGAAAAATGTTTATTGAAAAGCTCTATGTAAATTGCCTATAAAACTAGACATTTTACACGATGGCCAGAATGCCCAATCTGAAATGAGTAAGGTCTAAAATATGTTGAAATAATAATTCGGATGAAAAAAAAATTCTGATGAAAGAAAATACTGGCTAATTTAATTCTTCATATTCATGTCATGTTTATTTATCTGCAAGTAAATTTTTTTCCCCCAAATCATCTGTATCATCCTAGTTGGAGAGATATGATAAAACACATTTTATAAGCTGATACTATTTTGGACATTGATGAAATGCTATTTAATATGCATGACAAATAAGGAGAAACTGGGAAATTCTGAATTGATAATATCTTATTCTGTCCTCATTTCTCAGGTATTTACTATTGAGTCTTCTGAGGAAAAACTCATTTAAAGAGCTCACTGTTTTGGACTGAATTCATCATGAAAATTGCAGACACTGTGACCTATTTATAAAATAATTTCGTGGTGAGCAATGATTGCTGTTTGCCAGTGATAATGTAAGGATGGCATTTCTTTGGTGTTTTGCCAACTTTCACGTCATATTAGGAAAACTTACAATAGTCAATGGTTGCTTTCAAAGTGGAAACACTGGAGGCTTCATATATGAGTAATAAAATAAAACTCCTGAATTTGGAAGTTGAGAACTCCTACAGATCCTCAACAATTCATGTGTGTGGGGAAAAAAAGATGTCTGTGATACATGAGCAGTGATAAAATATGTAGATACATAAAATTTATTCATAAGGAGGTTACCATAACCTCGAAAGTATTCCTACATATAGTAAAGAGACAAAAATGATCTAGAAATGAGGTTTCAATGTGCCCTGAGTATCTGGTCAATTTCAAATTTTACCCCTGAAAGAATGACAATCGCCAGTACTAACCATGACATTTTTATAAAACTTAAAAAGAATCCAGTGTTGATTCTTTTCACATCATAAACTTCCAGACTCAGGCCAGGCACAAGAAAGAAAAATAGAATTAGAGTGAGAGGATTTCACTTGGGGAAGGAATAAGACGTGTTTTTCATCTCCATTCCTTTAGATATTTTTGTGGAATTCACATATAAGTTCCGTATCTCCATTAGTACATACAATTTATTATTTTCAGATCCTTTTAATGATCGCTAATGTTAGGAACTATCTGAAACGTGTATATATATCAGGAGTCAATTATTTTACAGCAAAAGAAATACTTATTTTAAAAATTCAGGTATTCTCTGACTCACAACGATTTTCTGTAATAATATGATGCTTTATCTGTGAAAGACTAACTCTTCCCTGTTAGAAGTTGCCGTAAGAAAGATCTGCCTAATGGAAGGCACAGCTCTAATGCCTAATACGTGGCCCTATGGCAGTAGCCTGGCACTGAATCCATCACTCCCCCCTGCCGAGCTACCTTCTCCTTTTTTGCTATTTTAGTGCAGTGATGTCTTCTTGCAGACAGTCAACAGCCGGGAACCTGGAGTTATTCTAGGCTCCCCTTTCCTTCGTTGCTCACAGTCTTTCACCAAATCATGTAAATTGCACATTTTCACCTGTTACAAATCAGTAACAGGTGAAATCATATCCATCCCTATAGTAGAGCATCAGCCCATGCCCGCATCATCTCTCTGGGCTAATGAAATGTTCCTCTAATTATTCATCAGTCATTCTCCTGCTCTGCCTCATGGCTCCGTGCCATCAGCTGATAAATTAGAAAATCATTAAATTGGCCATCAAAGGTCCATGCAGTTCTACATAACTTGACACCTGTCTGCTGTCTTCATCTGGTCTCCTTCCAGGCTCTCACCTTGAATGCTAATTGCAGCCATTCCAAATGCCATACAGTTTGCTAACCAGGGCGGTTTCTTCACGCTGCTTCTATTCATGCTCCTCCCTGATGCACATTCTTCCCACTCCCTGCCTTCCTTCATGATGCCCCTGCTCTGCTTCTCTGGCTGGAAACACATACCGTACTCATTTTTCAGCATTCAGCACAAATGAGTAAAACTGATCTTTTTTTTAATGCGCTCTGTATACACACAGGCCTTTCACACCAGCCGTAACGCTTCAGTGCATGTATCTTCCTTTTTCTATCTTCTTGTGTCAAAATCAAAGTCTTTCTAGACCGTCTGCTTTAGTCGTTATTGTTATTTTTAGAAACTTGCAAAGTTTTAGAAAAGTAGTATATTCTTAATACATGCTCGCTGAATTGATAAAGTAACAAAAGTCCATACCTGGGTTTTCAATAGGTTTTTCAGGTAGAAGTCGTATTTTTTGATTAGTGTTAAGAGACACTGCCTGAAAAGATAAAACAAAAGTCTTGTTTAAAATTGGGTAGAAAACTTAATTATCTTTAGCACAAACATTTCTTACAAGTTCTCTTTTGCCCAGGATTCTGTAAAAAGTGTGGTACAAAAAGGATTAGTGTTGACATGGTTTAAAACCATTTCATGGAGGTGTCTTATAAAGTTTGTGTGACTTGACAGACTGCAAGCATACAGAATCTTAGAACTCATGAGAAATCATGACAAATTAACCAAACCCTTCAAAGGCTGATCATTTTATCAAACTGCCCTTAATACACAATGTAAGCTGTAAGGGGATTCATAAGGAGGAAAAATGGCATGTATTAACACCAAGAAATGTTAAGTATGTAAAATCTGGTAGAGAATTGCATTTGGAATTAAAATTAATGGCACATTTTTATGATAGAGTTTTCTCTGACACCAAGTGTCTGCATTTTTCTTTCCTGAGCTTCTCTTATTTTTCCAGTTTTATCTAAGCTTAGGTGGGATGTATGAGGTTTTAGCTGAGATTCTTCTGAACGTCACTGTTTAAAATGACTTTTCCAAACATTGTTGACTTTACCTTCTTATGTGTTCTGAAAACTGCTGAGTTGAACTGAATCATGGGTCACACAGCACAAAAACACAGCATTAAAGCACACCGATTCATTTTATAATACCTGTATGCTCATTCCTTATAACATTATCACTTTAGCTGCAGTCTATCTGTCAGCTCAAAGACAAAATTCATAGGATACATAAAAGGAGGGGGAGAAAAGGGGTGGTCAAGGATTGAACAGTGGGATCATTTTTGGGTAAAACCTAAAGCCATTAAGATCCCCAACATTGAACTTATTTCAGCACTTTGCTATTGGATCCTTTATCTATGTTATGGGTAAAAAAAAACTATCAGGACTTAGGGAAGGTAAGTGATTTGCTTGACTTCTAAGTGGTAGACGAGGATTAAAGGAGGAAGACAAATAAAAGGTCCTGCCATCCAGTCCTTGATCTTTTGATGACACCATCAACGGATGTGAGGAGGGCAGGCCAAGTAGCTCTGTGTCATGGACAGCTAAGTCCTGCGCTGGCCTTTATGAGGCTGAGAATGGATCTGGGTGACATAACGTTTGAGATAGATAAGGGCAGCGGGTGTCAGAATGGAAGTGAAATAAACCCTGATGGATAGATAGACTCGGTTTTAGTCATGGCTGTGGCATTAAATATCTGGGTGATGGCTGCCAAAGTTTTCAATTTCCGTGGTTTGGCTTCCTTGCCACAGGAGAAACAGCCCTGGGAGACGGTACTCCCCAGACCATAGTCCACTGCTCTGGAATTGGAGGAAGGGGTGGTGGAAATCAAGTCTGAAGCTGGGCTGTCCATGACCCATCTCCTCTATTTCATTTTGCTTTGCCTTGATTTAACTCTGTGGCCACCTACACCTGGCACATAGTCAAGGCCATCAGACTTCTGTTGGGGAGTGCACAATGGCGGGTAAAACACAGCAGAATGGAAACCCTTTTGCTCACTCATCTCACAGTCTTTGTTTGCTACAAGGCGCAGCAACTTTCCACCAACCCAGTTCAAAACGGTCCTCTGTCTCTCAAGGATTTCCCGCTTTTTAAAGAATCTGTCATATTTGACCTGTGGGTGTATATTTATCCTTCTCCATTTTCTTTACTTCTGGATTGACTCATTTTGACAAAAGGAAACAACAGCCTTTGTTCCTATGCTAGGTAAGGGGACTTATCCCTGAACCACACAATTACCTGTAAAACAAAAATGTGGCTATGTCTTATCTAGTGTTTTCGAGTCTGAAATATAGTCTTAGACATTCTTTGATTTTATGGCATGAAGTTAGACATTTTGGGGCAGAGGGGAGATTTACAATGGAAAAAACACAACAGCTTAAAGAATAGACCTTTTGCAAATTTCAGACAGACCTGGTTTTAGTCCTTCGACCAGTGACCTGAGTGGCCTGAGGCAAATTATTTACCCTCATATAACTTTAGTCTCCTTGATTGTGAAGTAGGATAACATGTATTACCAAAAGGTTTCAGGGACAATTAGATGAGATAATAAATGCAAAATGTATAACTCCACAGAGTGATTAACTATGATGAATAGTCACTGAAAACAATTATAACTCATCCTTCATATCAGCCTTTACTTTAGAGAGCTTGGAAATATCCATCCCATATCCCATTTTTTTCTGGTTCAGCTCAGAACAACTCACGTTCCAGGTCCTTGCCAACTGCAGCACGGATATCTTTTCTCACGTTAGCTCCCTGATAGGTTTATTCATGTACATTTAGATACAAGGATCAATTAGCATATGTTCATGTGCTGTCACTGGAATTTTCCAATTTGAATTTACACTCCTCTGTTTAGGATATGCCAATGATTTTCAGGGAGTTCCAGACAGAAATTTAAAAACAGGAAATAGTGTCTTTCAAAGTATGGAAATCCAGCTTCATAAAGAGCTTAGTGACACAGGCACACCCAAATTCATAAAATGAATGAGGAAAAAAAGACTTTGCAAATAAAATAACTGGCAGCAGAGATATTTTAAAATGCATGTTAGAATATTCTGGAAGGTGTTAGCAGCTCTTCAACTATATCTGGATAACTGTGGAGAATAGCTAATTATGAACAGAATTTGCCAAAGGGAGATATCTATTAAAAATACAATAGCTTCCACAGCACGCGTGAAGGGACAGTTTTTACAATCAGCCGAAAAATATTGTGATTTGGTATTTGAGAGCTCAGTCAGAATGTAGTCTTGGAACAGAAATAAAACCTCTTACCTGGATACTTTCCAAATATGCATAAATTCTAGAAGTTGGTTTAGATAAAACTGACTGTGGTCATCTTCATGCTGTAGAGAGCAGAATATATTAATATTTATAGAGTGAACAGAAATGAGTACCAGATAAAAATAGGCCTGTAACTTCCCGCTGTCATTGTATTCACCTATTTTGATAACCCCCATTCATCATTTTTATACTTTGTCTTAAAGACCTTACAAGACACTCCTTAACTGTATAGCCCTTTCAATAATAAAGCAAAAAGCTGAGCTTTTGTTGAGGATAAACCTAAAAGCAACTTATGAACCATCTTAGCATCACCAAGGTCAAATATTAATTTCTCCAGGTAATAAGGAAGACACATTTGCAGCACTGGTACTCCGGCACGCGTGCACATTTCGTTTTTGTCACATGTAAACTACGCATGCCATGGTAGTGTCAGACCTGGCATTTTGCCAGGTGGGCCGGCAGACTCACAATGAACTTCTGTATTTTTCAGCCTCACCCCATCTTCCTGCCAAAATGTCAGTGTAAGAGAGCTTTCCATTTTACGAACACTAGAGTATGCTAATGAATGTCAACTACTGGTAGGTAGGAACTCCAGGAGTTCTCAGTTGGCATTTGGCTTATTCTGCCTATAGACAGAAACTATTCATCTTAACATTTCAGTTCTGTGGCTCATAAACCCACACATACACCCCCCCCCACACCGCTTGACTAGCTCTTCTGCAACTTGCATTCATGAGAGCTCTATGCAAGCATGCAGTGGAGAACGCAGTGTCACTCCGTTATAATGGTGCCATTTAAAAAATGAATATGTGGGGAAAAAAAATCAGAAGAAAAATTTTTATATCATCTAAGGTCAAAGAATTAATTTGTATATTGTTTTATTTTGTAAAGAGGAAGAGGGAAGCTACGTTACATGGAGGGGACAATGTCATCTTATAAAACAATATTTTAAGTATATGCTATGAAAAGAAACACTTTGTAGAAATGCTGAAAACGTGATGATGTAAGGTGTATGTTCTAGAAATTTACATCTAGAGTCACGGTGATCACTAAAATGGAGCATGTGACAGGGGTCAACAATTTTTTTTCTATGCCTATACTTTAGGCAAGGAAAGGATGGGGGAGAGAGAAGAG
This sequence comes from Galagoides demidoff, assembly GCA_963574575.1. Classification (NCBI taxonomy): domain Eukaryota; kingdom Metazoa; phylum Chordata; class Mammalia; order Primates; family Galagidae; genus Galagoides; species Galagoides demidoff. The sequence continues at coordinate 9,510 of CAUYQV010052407.1, forward strand.
TCAGTAGAAAGTGAAGAACAGTCCACCAGGAGGCAGTAAGATTTGAACTGTAATACCTGGAGTTTGCCTTCTTTCAGAAGTTAAAGCCAGAGAGCGCATATAAATGACTTATTTGCACATTTCTGCATAGTATAATCTTATTTATGTTCTTATTTTTTAAGTATTTATTTTTCATATTTATGTTTTTAAAAATACTTTGGTTTCCAGAGATACTTTTGGAGAGAAAATATGCCCGTGTCATATTGCCATTTATTAGGAAATTTTGTAATTTAAAGTATCTAATAATGCTGGGGGGGAGGGAGGAATTAATGTGCATGTATTAGAAACACTTCTTTGTTAAAATTATAAACAGATCTTTAAAAAAGACCAACAAAAGGTTGGAGGAAAATTTCATCAGTGTTCCATGAAATATATCATCAACCTCACTTTTCTCTAGAGCTGCAGGCCGTCTGTTGGTCTTAAAGAAAAACTTATAATCTTTTCTTTTTCTCATGCAGAAACTATTGTGAAATTTCAGTGAATATTCCCTTGAGTTAGAAAAAAATCTTGATTTATGATTCATATCTACAGTGTTGGCAATACTTTTGATCAAATGTGAGAGAGATTAAAAAAAAAACATGTTAAAAGGTTCATTAATTCACATCTAATTAAGGTAGAAGCTTTACCATTTTGAAATCTGGAATGATTTCTAAAGATAGTCAACCTGCTTTATATTTAGAACAACCTTCTTCTCTTAGAATAAAAATTAAACTATCTTGTTTTGGTATAATATTATCAAGGTTAAAATAGAAAGGCTAATCCAAGATAAACTGAGTTTACAATGCTTTTCACAATTAGAAAACTGTAAAGTATCTACTAAAAGACAATGGTGTTAATAAATTTAATAAAATCATAACAGACACTATATTCCTAGTATTGCATGAAAAAAGAGTGCTATCAGAACAATTTTGCAAAATTTTACTAAAGAGAAAACATAATTCTTCATAAATGTATGGCTTACTGCTGAAATACTCAAAATCAAAGAGAATTCTGACATTACTTTAAAAATTAGAAGCAGGAAAACGTTCACTCTTCCTTTATGATGTATATAAAAAAATTTTAGAGAGCCAATCAAGTGTAATTATTTTAAATATAGCAATTCAGACAATGAAGAGAGTTACAAATTGATAAACCACCTCCGTTATATTAAATCATATATAGCATATAGCTCAGAAACAACATTTTCCAAAATTTACTTTAAAACCAGCACAATTATCTCTTAGTTTTCTCGTTACATGTAGAATCTGCAACTGAGAGTATAATTTATTTTGTTCTATGGTATTGAACATTCATAAAAAAAAATTGTGATATATGGAATCGTTGCTACATTGACAATAATCACGACATGACCGTGCCACACTATTTTGACATAACACACAGCTGCCCATACCTCTCGATAGTTTTAGCACTATAAGTATGAAAAGTTTAAATATAAACTAATACCAATGATGTTTTAAAGTTTTTAATAATGAAGAACTGACATAGCACACAGTCTACCATCTTAATTACAACTCAGTGGCTCATATTATGGAGTCCTATTAGGTGGAGGAGCTGACTTCTCAGTTGAGTAGTAGTTCTCAGTTGAGTTCTCATAATAACCACACTAGGTAAGTACTACTATTATTTACTTTCTTTTTTAGTTAAGAAATTCAAATGCAGAGAATTTTACAATTTCTCATGAGAATAACATTTGAATTGAGCCATATGAAACCACAATCTCTGCTTTTAATCAAGATACTAAATTAAGAAAATTTATCACTCTTCATTTCTTATGGGTACAGCTCTAGGATTTAGACATAAAAATAAGCACCATGAGCACCATGACTAGTCTTTGGTACACATCGACGTCAGGGCTTCTGCTCTCAACTCTGGAAGCATAACTACCTTTTCCTGCAGTGGGCATGTCTCATTGAACTTTATTATATGTGTTTGTATATTGTCTGTCTCTCTACTAAGTTGTGAACTCTACATTCTAGGAATGGCAAGTACTCTGTGAGACATGTAAAAAGTGGTCAATAAACTTTTGGTAAATTAATCAGTCATTATTAGATTTGGTGGATTAATATTATACTGTGTGAAGTACTTAGCCTAGCTCCTAGAAGTAAACTCTTAAAATTTTAATAAAATGGAATGTCTTCTTGGGCTGTGCCTGGGGCTCAAAGGAATAGGGCACCGGCCCCCATATAGTGGAAGTGGTGAGTTCAAACCCAGCCCCGGCCAAAAATTACAAAAAGAAAAAGAATAAAAAACACCCAAAGAGCCAAGATTTGGACCAAAGAAGATAGGAGCTACAATTTAGAGAGGTGAGACATGGAAAGCCTATCTCATATTTTATATGGACATTAAAATTGCTCTTTAATTGGGAGTGAGTGCCAGTTGAAAGCTCCAGACAATAAGCTCTTTGAGAGCCGAGATCTTTTTTTTTTTTTTTGAGACGGAGCCTCAAGCTATCCCCCTGGGTAGAGTGCCATGGCATCACAGCTCATAGCAACCTCCAACTCCTGGGCTCAAGCGAGTCTCCTGCCTCTGCCTCCCAAGTAGCTGGGACCACAGG
>CAUYQV010052408.1:0-53820 GCA_963574575.1 Galagoides demidoff
AATGTCTTAACACAATAACTAAGTAAATGACATAAAGTCTATGTTAACCAGTTTGATGAAAATATTTCAAATTGTATATGAAAACACTACACTGTACCCCATGTTTGCATTAATGTACACAGCTATCATTTAATAAAAAAAGAAAAAAAATTACTACATTAATTTTAATATAGAGAAAATCTGTCTCAATAGGTATAGAAACAATATTTGATAAATTTGAGAACCCATTCATGAAAAAACTCTAAGCAAATGGGAAATAGAAGGGAACGTATTCAATGTGATAAATCACGTCTGTGAAAAACCTACAACCAACATCATATTAGATGAAGGACTGAATGTTTTCTGCCAGTCGTTGGGACCAAAGCAATGATATCTTTGCTCTTTATTTCTATAAAACATTGTACAGGAGTCATAACCAATGTAATAAGTCAGGACAAAGAAATAAAAGGAATTAATATTAAAAGTATAGAAGAAAAACTGAATTAATTTTTAAGTAACATGTTCATATAAATTATAATGAGTTTATTTAAAAGCTGATAAAACTAGTAAGTGTATCAGTATCACAGGAGAGATGACTATTCAAAAACCAATAATACTTATGTATATTCACAGTGAAAAAAATGGAAAATGAAATTAAAAGTCAACTCATTTCAAATGTTAGGAATACATCCCTGAAACCTGAACAAGACTTGTACATCAAAAAGGCTTGTACACTAAAGAATATTGTTGAAAAATTCAGTTCCTTGATTAAAAGAGCATTTTTAATATGGCAGTTCTCTCCATATTGGTCCATTGGTACAATGCAATTTCAATCAGTATCCCAGTAGTAGTATTATTGAAAATGACCAGTTGATTCTAAATGTACATGGAAATGCAAAGGACCTAGAAGAGAATAGCCAGACAATTTTATAGAACAATGGAAAAGGATATTAAGACTTACAGGCTCGGCGCCTGTGGCTCAATCGACTAAGGCGCCAACCACTTACACCTAAGGTGGTGGGTTCGAATCCCCAGCCCAGGCCCGCCAAACAACAATGACAGCTGCAACCAAAAAATGGCCGGGCGTTGTGGTGGATGCCTGTGGTCCCAGCTACTTGGGAGGCGGAGGCTGGAGACTCGCTTGAGCCCAGGAGTTGGAGGTTGCTATGAGCTGTGATGCCATGGCACTCTACCCAGGGGGATAGCTTGAGGCTCTGTCTCAAAAAAAAAAAAAAAAGACTTACAATAAAGCTACGATAAACAAGACAGTGTAGCACTGCCATAAAGATAGATGGCTAGAACAAAGAAGACACTTAAAAAATAGACACAAACTATGGTCAGCTGATTTACAGCAAAGATGCCTAGGGAATTAATGGAGATGCAGAATTTTTTTCAACAAAATATACTAGAATAATTGAACTTTCACATGCATGAATACACACGCACAAAAAACACCTTTACCTCAAATCTTTCTGGTTTTTTGTTTGTTTGTTTGTTTGTTTGTTTGTGTTTTAAGCAGGTCATAGACCTAAACAGAAGAGCTAAAAATGTGAAATAACTAGGATAAACACAGAAATTCTTGTGATCTTCTGCAAGTTTGGAGATACTAAGAATGTTAGGGTTAGCAAGCCAGAAGAATACAGAGAATGGAAAGAAAAAGATCTCCAGAGATCTGTGAGGTTTCCCTTATGAGAATTCAGTAGAGTAATTATCAGTCCATGCATCTGAGGAAACTAAGGCTATGGAAAGAATCAAGGTGATTAAAGGGAAAAGGTTTGGCACTCATATAAACTCACAAACCCCAGAATCCCTGACCCATTCGATATAGTACTAAGAAGGGTCTCACCTTAGTGGTGGTGGAGAGTAATTAGCCCTAGATTAACTATTCTCTGGTCCCACTTAACAAATTTTAAAAAGCGATACCTAAAAGGACCAGTTTCCAATTAAATTAACTGCATCATAGAACAAAGCTCTAGGATATTGAGAAAAACACAAAAGTATTCAGTAACAAACAGGTTAAGATTCACAATTTCTGGTGTCAGTTATGAAAAATAGCAGGGAAATATCTCCATAATGTGGAGAAAAATCAACCAATCAAAAGGAAACCAAAACTTGACCAGATATTAGAATTAGTGGACAAGAACATTAAAACAATTAAAATAACTACATTCTGTAGTTAAAAAAATTGAGGAGACACATGGAAAAGATGAAAAAGATCCATATCTAACACCTACTGAGGAAAACTTTTAAGGCTGAGAAGAATAATACACTAGCTAGAATTAATGACACATCAGATGTGGAAGAAGAAAAGATTTATGAACTTAAGGATGTACCAGTAGTAACCATGCAAGATGAAGTATATAAAGAAAAGAAGAAAAAAATCCAGAAAACATCAATGATCTGGGGAATTGCAAGTGATTTTAATATACATATAATTGGAATCCCCATAAGGGCCATAAAGTACATATTTTCAGTAATAATGGTGTAAATTTTTCTAAAGTTTATGAAAACTCTACCCATAGATCCAAAAAGATTACAAACCCCAAGTATAAACAAGAAGAAAACTACACCAAGAAACATAATAGTTTCTCAGAACAGTTTCGTCACTACAGTATCTAAAGAAAAACATCATTAAGGAGTATTATTAATATTATAAATAACTTTACTCCACAATAGATGAAGACATACAAGCTCCTTGAAAGATGCCAACTACTACAGTTCCCTTAAAGAAAAAAATAGAACATATTATATCTATGACCTTCTTTGAATTATATCTAATAATAAAATTGAATTTGTAGTAAAAATATTCTTTTCACAAAGAAAACTTTAATCTAGATATCTTAACTAGAAATAATTTCAATTTTACAAACTATTCCAGAAAATTTTAAAAGGAGGGATTACTTCCCAACGTATTCTATAAAGCCAACGTTATCTCAATACCAACATCAGACAAACATTACAATAAAAGGAAACAAGAAACCTAAATTTCTCATGAACCCATATGTAAAATTTCTAAATAAATTTTCCCTATGTGTGGCAATTTTATGGGCAATGTTTGGGATACCCTGTAGTTATTTATATTTCATTTTGAAAATATGCTTTTAAGTACATATTTATGAAAGCAGGTTGGGCCTTTATTATTGAGATATATCATCATTTGGTTAAGTGAGACAAAAACATGCAATATAATTAATTTTTTTGTGAATGTTGAGTTTACATTTTTTGAAATATTTTAAATTGTTTAATTTATTAAATAATCCATCTCTGAAAATCTAGGAAATACTTTATAATTTATCTCTATAGATATGAATACATTTTTATACATATATATGTCTATCTTTTTTAGGCCTGGTTGCAGTATGCTTGAAATCTGGGATGTGGAAGACCCGTCCAATGCAGCTAACCCTCCCTTATGTAGCATCTTGCTCAAGGATGCAAGGCCTCATTTCACCACTGTATTTCAGAATAGTATGTACAGAGTGTTGAAGGTTAATTGAGATTGAGACTATCAATTACATGGTGGTGCAATGAAGTGTGTCAAAACAATCACATTTTGGCTTATTTACAGTAATAAAAATCACAAGCTTTAATAAGGGACGCTTAAACATAAGAAAATAAAAATGATTTAAAGGTTTTCCAATTACTAAAGGTAGATTACTTGTTTTTTATTGACCATCAGCCTTATAAAACTTATTAAATCATTCCATACTGCATAAACAAAAGCCCATCTTAGAATTTTAAAGAAAAATGTATGTAAAAGAACAATGAATTTAAGAAATCAAGAGTAAGATTTTATTTTTTAATCCAGCGAGGTGATTGCTTCAGATTTTCCGTAGTACCAGGGTGTACCAGCTCAAACTCTCTGCACCACTTAGAGTAGAATAATGTAGGCTCTGAAATGACACTTCTGTAAGAACCTAATAGTGGTCACAAACTTTTTACCTCTATGAGGAAATTTGTAACCATGTGTCTATTAAGGTGATCTTTTCTTAACTAGCCCTTAGGAAAGATCTTTAATAGCTTTTGATAACTTTTTCTCATTTCAATTTAAAGTATTTTTTAAAATAAAGCTATTTTTTGTAATGTTTTGAATCTCTTGAAATGCATTTATCCAACCAAATAAGTATTTGACACTGATTAATTCTCAGTCTAAGTTCAATAGGTTATTAATCTGCCTTTAGAATCCAGTGGTTTTTCTTTTATAATCTAAGTAAAATTAAAATTGCTATAGTATATAATGAAATTTGGGGGTTAAACATAATCAGAAAAGAAAATCCAGTAAGATTTATCAAATGAGATTTTCAGATCCTAGATCTTGAATGAAGCAAAGGCCTTTTCATCTGGTGGCCTTGTAGCTTATCAGACCTAGTCTTTATTTCTATAAGCACCATCTTTGGTAATAACATATTTTTATGTCCTCATTTATTTTTGGTTTTAGATGAGGAAAGTCATTTTTTATAAATCCTCTTCTTCAATACAGCTTAACAATAATGCTTTGAAGAGTGGTAAAAAGTCGTAAATATCTTTCTTGAAGATACTGTTGCCAACTGCAAAGATAAACAATCTTTTCCTCTATTTGATAGATACTAAATATGCCAGATCTATAGTATCTAATGTACATCAACTTTAAATAGTCATCTTGGAGTTTTTTATAACTCCCTTCTATGTATTTTTGGCCCTTTATACTTGAGATAACAAGATGACTTAATTCCATAGATTAGTTCACTTATAGTGAAAATATATATATAATTATTTTCAACTTATAGTTGTAAACATTTTATTATAATATAAAAAACTAAGAAAACATGCCATATTTTATTTTTGCATTTTCAAATAATTTATTTTGGTATAAATGTGAGGTAAAAAAGGAAACAGGCAAAGAAAGAAAATAAACATAACATCTAACATTCATAAAAATTCAAAGAACACATTTTAGATGATGTTTCACGAGAAATATTTTAAAGAAGTTGGTAGATTTTTTTTAAAGGAGTTTCCTATTGGTTATGTGAATTTATGTATAGAAGAACCAATACAATTATTTTCAACTTTTATGGTTGTAAATTAATTTGATGCAGGATACAGAACAGCCAAGAAAGCATACTGTCTTATGTATTTTAGCATTTTAAAATATGTTGTTTCAATGTCAGAGTGGAGCAAAGACAGAAAAGAAATGTAACATCTAATGTTGATAAAGTTAAAGTTATACATTTCAATGATGATACCATAGAAAACAAAGAAGTTGGTAGAATTCAACAAAAAATAGACAAGCTGTATTAACTAATTAAATTTTCTGTAAATATGTATTCATAGGGATTTATGTTATTTTCATGTGCTATGTATGTTAAATAATTTAAAAGCCTTTGAAGATCCTCTGTGTGTTTTCTGTCTCATCTTTTACCAAGCATACATTTTGAAATTGAAATAGTTTTTTGGATAATATAAATGGAGAAATTGTAGGTTGCCAGATTTGTTAGCCGTGTTTACTTTGGCAGTGATTTTTCTTACTCATTTTCAAATAGTTCCACCGAGTTTTACACAGAAGGCAATGTCCTGTGATGAAAATGGTGTGAGTTTTATAATAAGATCAATCTAAGTTTGAATCCTGGTTCTTCCATACTAGGTATATCCTATACCATCATTCAAAACATATTTGTTGAGTACTTAAGTATACCAGGCATAGTGTTTAAGTTTAGTCTTGGTACTTAACTCTGTGAGCTTCAATTCCTTAAGCTGTAAATCAGAACTCACCCTTACCTCTTGGGGAGGGTCATTATGAGCATTAGTGAAATAATGTGTCAAAGTGGTTGGCACATATAGGCACTCCATAAACACTACTTTCCTCTGCTTCCTCTCCCTTACCCTGCCGAATAACCAGTTCAGTAATGGTTATTATTTCACAAGGTGAAGTTAGCTAATTTCAGAATTCCAAAGGTGTCGTGACCCACAGGTTGAGAACCGCTGTCCTATTGGCTTCTTGCCTGAATAGAGTTTCTTGAGATCCTGTTTCTGATCATTAATTTGAAACCATGGCTAGATGTGAGTGGCACACAAGCTGCCTCGTCCAGTTGTTAGGGGTTGATGCAGGGCTGCAGTGAGCGTGTGTGTTCTACTCCTTTTCAGGTGACAGACACATCCAAAAAAGTTGAGTACTTTTAATTCTAGTAGTAAATGTGTATGTTTATATTTCATGTTTCATAGAAGAGTGAAATATTTCATGTTTCTTTGCCATGTTTTCATGCTTCATATTATGCAAGAAATGCAAACTCATAGAAAATTAGTTTTGGAGAAAAACAGGAAATTTTAAAGAACAAACTTTCTCTTAGTCATTTTTCTTCTTGTTTTCTTTTAACATAACTTTAAACTGTTTTATGTTTTGCCTTTTATATAGTAAATATGGAAATATGTTGTTATAGACGACTTTAATGGCTACATAATATCCCATTTTGTGTGTATATCTTAACCACTGTTGAACTATTTCCATTTTGCTATTATGTGTATGTATATATGGAATTCAACAATTCATATCTTAGTCCATTAAGTATTTTTATTTCAAAATTACTTCCATTGGATAGATTCCATAAAGTTAAATTTCATTAAAGGAATCTGGAAACCCTTAAAGCCTTCAATGCAATTTGCCTCAAATTACTTCTGCAAAAGGTTTGCATGCACCTCCAACAGTTGTTTATGTGTAACAATCCTCCTTTACAGCACTCTCACACTGGATAGCCTTATTAAAAATACTTTTAACTAATTTTTGAGGTTCAAAATATTATTCATTATTATTTAAATTTGCATGTATTCCATTCTTTTGAGTGTGTACTTCTCTGGAGCTCTGTACATGTTTCTATTCTTTGATTAATCTACTGAGTCTCCTCATAAGGAGTAGGTATAGAGATAAGAGAGAAGAAAAATCTGTATGTGAAAATAATTTTAACTATGAAAAATACAAGGACATTTTCAAATGAACAAGTAGGCATATAACTTCTTGCACAAAAATCAAACTAAGGTGGGTCAAGTACTTAAAAGAAACTGGTTGAACTTTAAAACTTTTGCAAGAAAATAGGGAAATGCGAGTTAAAACCACATGGAAAAATTCACAAGTCTGATAATAAGAATTGGTGAAGAGAGGGAGCAAAAAGAACTCTGGTGAAATTACATTAGGAGTATTAAATTAGTACAGCCACTTAGGAAAATGATACCTAATAAATTTTAAGGCATTTAGTCCTGACAGCGAACAATTGCACCCTAAAGAAATGTTTGTACAAATATACCAGAGACACCAATTACAAGAAGGTTCAAGAAAGTATTATTTGTACCTGAAAAAAAAAGCTGAAAACACAAAGAGGCAACATAACGGATTAAATGAAGTATTTTCATGCAATGGAGGATTGTAATAGAGTGAAAGTGATCTACATTCATAAGCATCACCTAGGAACTAATCTCAAATATAAGGTTAAGGATAAAAAACTAAGTGTTCAAGGTGGGTATGTATGTATGTAAATAGATATACCATTTATATATGGCCTAAACACAAAGCTTTTTTTTTTTTTTTGAGATGGTCTGAAGCTGTTGCCCTGGGTAGAGTGCTCTAGCATCACAGCTCACAGCAACTTCAAACTCTTGGGCTTAAGCAATTCTCTTGCCTCAACCTCCCAAGTAGCTGGGATTACAAGCGCCTGCCACAATGCCTGGCTATTTTTTGTTGTTGTTGTTGAGTTGTCATTGTTTTAGCTGGCCCAGGCTGGGTTCAAACCCACCAGCCCTAGTATATGTGGCTGGTGCCCTACCAACTGAGCTATAAGTGCCTCCCACAAAACAATTTTTTTTATAGGAGATGAAGTGGCAAAACAATGAAATCATAGGCATAATTATTTCAAAACAGGCTGGTGATACCTTCCAGGAGAGAATGTAATACAGGAGAGGCCCTGGGTGCTTCAATATTACTATTTTATTTTTTAACTTGGTGGTAAGTACATGTATTCATTTTATAATTCTTTAACATGGACATATACTTTATAATGTTCGATATATTTTATACTCTTCAAAGTAGGGCTTTGATACCCCACATCAGTGGTTTTTAAAACCTCACATTCTCTTTAAATAGCCCTGGGTGCTTAAGCAGCATCAAGAGTTGTTCTGATTACTGAGATCCAGCTATTCAAACAAATTTCCAGATTGTAAATTGTATTAAGTTTCCACTTGTACAACATATTACTTTGTTTTTTAAATAGTAGATGCTGTGACTATGTCTTTATTGAATAAACTGAGTAGAAAGAGTAATTATTTGATTATTTTGTATTGTATTTTCTTATTTAAATTTCTTCTTTGAAAGTAACTCATGTTAATTAAGGGAAAGTTGGAAAATTCATATGAACTTTCAGAAGTAGTGGAGGACCTTTTTAAATTCTCAGATTGTGGTTCATAGGTTTTTGAAAAAAGACATTCTTAGAAATTACATTACAGTGAACAACAATTATTTGATTTTTTGTATAAGTCATGATGTGCAATATTAGCAGGCTTCTTCATGGCCTTACAATAGCCTTCATATGATAAGAATTCTGCTTTTATAACCCAATCGGTGTTTTTGATGACCTTTGTGTTTCAGACACCCAGGTTGTATCATGTACTGTACAGGAAAAATACAAATAAGATGTGTTTAATTTTTAAAAAGGTCAAGATTTTTGTTACCCAGCATTCAGTGGTACATTCATTGGATTAGTCTCTCCGTTTTTCTTGAACTGGGTTAAATTACTATTTTCATCTCTCCCTGTGGTTAATTACAAAGATTAGAAAAAAAAATTTATCACTTAACACATGATCCAAAAAAGGGACTATTTTCCAAAAAATACGTCTAAGATAGGTTTTGATAACATTCAGTAGAAAATATTGCTTTTCTTTGAAAGGAAATCAAATCAAGTATTAACATTGATTTTTAATACCACTTTGTATACCTTACAATTCTCAAGTCCTTTCTTTATTCTGTTCAACATACATGATCTGCCAATTAGATGGATACAATATGCAAGAGTCTGTCCATATTCTCTCTTTTTTGTTTGTTTTCTAAGAGACAAGATCTCACTCCGTTGCCTGGACTGGGGTCCAGTGGCTCAGTGTAATGTCCCAACTACTAGGCTAAAGCAATCCTCCTACCTTAGCCTCTTGAGTAGCTGGGAGTGCACATATCACTATGCCCTACTGATATTTTTATTTTGTAGAGATGAGGTCTTGCTATGTTGCCCAGGCTGGTCTGAAACTCCTGGTCTCAAGCAGTCTTCCCAACTTCAGCCTCCTAAAGAACTGAGATTACAAGTGTGAGTCAACATGCCCAGCCAGTCCATGTACTCTTTTTTTTTTTTTGGAGTGTGTATTATTTTAACTTTTTTATTTCAGATTAATATTGGAGTACAAAGAATTAGGTTACATAGTTTGTTTTTGTAAGGTTTTTTTTTCCAAGTTGTAGTTGTATCCTACAACCAGGAAGTGTGCTATATTTGCAAACAATGTACTTATTGGGTGGGAATTTATCCAACCCCTTCCTTCCTTCTGCCATACTTGAATTTAATTGAGTTTTTCTCAAAGTTATAGAAACTAAACAACTTTCTGTGGACCAATAGCTGGTTCAAGAAAGAGATAAAGAAGGAAATAGGCTTGGTGCCCGTAGCACAGTGGTTACGGTGCCAGCCACATACACCAAGGCTGGTGGATTCAAAACCAGCCCTGGCCAGCTAAACAATGACAACTGCAACAAAAAATAGTCAGGTGTTGTGGCAGACACCTGTAGTCCCAGATACTTGGGAGGCTGAGGAAAAATAATCGCTTAAGCATAATAGTTTGAGTTTGCTGTGAGCCGTAACACCATGGCACTCTACCGAGGGTTACATAATGAGACTTTGTCTAAAAAAAAAAAAAAAAAAAAGAAGGAAATAATTAAATTTCTTGAACAAAATGTCAATAAGGCCACAAGCTATCAAAAACTGTGAAGTACTGCAAAAGCAGCCCTAAAAGGGAAACATGTGTCGTTAAATGCTCGTAACCAGAACTTAGAGCACAAATCAACAATCTAATGAGTTATTTCAGGGAACTGCAAAAGGAAGAGAAATCCAATTACAATCCCAGTAGAAGAAAAGAAATTACCAAAATTAGATAGAACTAAAGGTAATCAAGAACAAAAGAACCATTCAAAAGATTAACCATTAAAAGATTAAGAAAAAAGTTGATTCTTTGAAATTATAAACAAAATTGGCAAACCCTTGGCCAGATTCATCAGAAAAGATTCCAGTAAGATCAATCAGAAATGAAAAAGGGAAATAACTACAATTATTCCAGAAATATAAACTATCACTGAATGCTACAAAAATATGCTCATAAATTTGAAAACATCGAAAATTCCTGAAATCACACTACCTCCCTATGTCTCAAACTAGGAAGAACTAGAACTTCTGAACAGACTAATATCAAGCACCAAAATTGAAACAATTTTAAAAAGTTCCCAACAAAAAAATTTCTGAATCAGACACAGTTTCACACTGGAATTCTACCCCACATTCAAAGAAGAGCTTGTACCTGTATTATAGAATCTATTCCAAAAACATTGAAAAGGAAGGGAACCTCCCTAATTCCTTTTATGAAGCAAATATTACCTTAATACCAAAGCCAGGAAAGGACTCAACAAAAAAGGAAAACTACAGACCAATATCATTAATGAATTTTGGCACAAAAATACTCAGTAAAATCTTAGTAAACAAAATTCAGCTATACATAAAAAAAATAATAATTCATCATGACCAGACTGGCTTTAGCCCAGAGATGCAAGTACATACATTTACTCAGTATATGCAAATCTGATTCACCACATAAACAGAAGTAAAAACAAAGAACATATGACCCTCCCAAAAGATACCAAAAAAGCATTTGACAAAATTAAGCATCATTCTAAAGAAAATAGGCATGGATATCACATTTCTTTTTTTTCTTTTTTGCTATGTAATTCTTTGAACACTATTACATTGGTAGGAAACAGAAAAGCTTCTGGCTCTGATATAGGGTATTAGGAAGGGCTCTGCAACCCTTCCAGATTTCCTTTACAATGAGGAAGGACTACAACAAGGTGAAGTGGGAAGTATATAATACACATGGAAGATATCACATTTCTTAAATTGATAGAAGCCATCTACGACAAACCTACAACCAACGTGATACTGAATGGAGAAAACTGAAAGCACTCCCACTTAGAACTGGAACCAGGCAAGGATGCCCAGTGTCTCCATTACCAGTCCATGTACCCTTTAAAGACACTCTCTGTTCTCAAATATTTTCACTGGCTTAGAAACTAGTGGGTGATACTCTATAATCTGTGCTAGGCACAGCAGGACACTTGAGCTGACCATGTCATCTCAGACTGTTTAGAAGTTGCTAGATCTGTTACCTAAAGGGGAAGCAGGATGTCAAGTAAATGGGGATGGTATCATTCCAGGGACCTGGAGTAGCATGAGTGACAGCACAGGAGCATCACAGCATATAGCACCATCAAAGCATTGCACTTCGGCTCAGTGGAAGCCTGTGCACATTGAAGAACATACCATCAGCTGGAGAGAGAGACAGAAGCAAAGCAGAGTGGAAAGGAGGATTTTGGCCCTGGAGTGGGAAGACAGTACACACCCTTACTCTCCAGTCAGCTCTCAGGATCCATTCTTCACCTGTACTTTGGCTATAAGACATACTGGACAAAATTATGAAGATCGAACAAGCTATTCCTTGTGGAAAGGAATTATTAGTGCAACATTAGCGATCCATTTTAAAACGACCTACAACAGTGGGTCATCTTTGAATAAAAGGAAGCACAGAATTGTATTGACAATCCAAAAGAGCAAATAATAAGATCATTTGTATTTGACTTTGAATTACTTTAGAGGAGCTTTTATAGATAACGACTTCCTAACACATAGACAAGGCCTTTACTTAAAAAAATTTCATTCAATATTGAGATTATCCAGATGAAACTGCCAAGCCACTTCATGGAATATACTGGATTGAATTATACCCAAGAACCTAGAAATTAGCTCTTTTAGCACCTGAGCTACTTTGTATCCCTTAGGTTCTAAGGGGACCAGAAGCAAGGAAAACTTCTTTAGGAGAGTGTGGCAGGCACAAAAGTGAATTCCTACTAGAATCTTCCTCTGAGAAAGAACTTGCTGTCCAGCTGTAGGGAGTGCCACTAACAGTCTGGTACTGCAGCACCACCAGCTCTATCATAGCTTTCGCGCTGAGGTCACTCTCTGCCCAGGCAGTCCAGTCCCTAGACAATGATTAAGCAAAGCAGGGTACTGTAGAGTCTCACCATTTTTGCCCAGTATTGGAGAAGCTCCCCTCTAGGTAAGGATAGGCGTGGTCAGATCATCCGCAGTGGGAACTTCTCCCTGCTTACTCCTCCTCTCATAGGTGTCAGACCTGCCACACACCCTGAAGTCTCTCCCCACCCAATCCTGCTTCCCTATCCTCTATCTTTAACAGCTGTTACCTCTTCGTAAGTTTGCCCCTTCACCTGTCCTGATTTTCCATGAATTGTCCTAGAAATTCGTCGCTCAAAGATAGTGCCACTAGGTAAGTATTCATTTTACAACCTGACTGGGATCTTCTGAGACAATCCCTTTGAGGTTCTGTAGCACAGTAGCCATTGTCAGAAGAGCAAACTGAACACCTATGGGATCTCACAGTTCCAGATCCTAGTCAAATTTAGAGTCCCTAGAATGGAGAAAAGTACCTTGAGAACAGTAGAGGCTGAGCATTCAGATCTTTGAAGCATAGCATGCAATACACTGTATTTTCTACAAAGAGCTAAACATGGAAATTTGGTCATAAAATACCCTAGCCAATCGCACTTATTTTAAATGAACATTGGCTGTATGGGACTCCTTTTATAATATCATGAAGAGCAAAACAATCTTAATATGAGCTATAGCTCTTACATACTCCTCATAATTGAATGATTTGCCATATTACAAAGACTAAATTACTTTCAAATGAGGAGAAGGAAATGCCTACTAAAAAAGTCCTAGTGTGCAAAATGTTCATTTTATGTATACTTAGTGCCATCTACTGGCCATGACACTGTAACATTTGCCATGAAATTTGCATGGGTTTTAATTGAAAGTGGGAGAAAGCAAGAGAACTCAAGAACATGAGCTATGCTTTCGGTGGTGATGATCTCGGTGGATAGCACCTTTCTGCCTCCCCCCTCCCTCACCGCCCTCTGGCTGCCATTGCTTGAGTGTGCCTCCCTCCCCCTCAGGAGGGGGCGGTCAGTCTGAGACTGAGCTGTCTGCAGCGTTGGTTTCTTGCGAGGCCTCTCTCCCTGACTTACAGATGGCTGTCTTCTCCCTGTGTCTTCACACGGTCTTTCCTTTGTGCCTTTCTGTGTCCTAATCTCCTTTTCATATAAGGTCATCAGTCATGTTGGATCAGGGTCCACCCCAATGGACTCATTTTACCTCACTTAGCAATTTAAAGATTCTATCTCCAAATATTATGCCTCAGTTACTGGGGTTAGGACTTCAACATATGAATGAGGGGGAGAGACATCATTCAGCAGGTAACACCTATTTAATGGCTTATGTTAGAAGAAGAAGCTCTTTTAGCAGTACACATGGCAGACATTCTTTTCTTTAAATCGTAGTTTGAATCGATCTCATGGAGACTGAGTAGAACAATAGTTACCAGAGGCTGGGAAAGATAGCAAGAAGGGGAGGGAGGATAAAATAGGGATGTTTAATGGATAAAAAAACATAGATAGAATGAACAATATTTGATAGCACAACAAAGTGACTACAATCTACGATAAGTTACAGTGTACTTTGAAATAATTAAAAGAGCAGAATTAGAATCTTCCTAACATGAAGAAATGTTAAATGCCTGAGGTGTTGGTGACCCCAATTATCCTGATTTCATTAATTCATTTTGTATGCCTGTAACAAAACATCACATGTACCCTAAAAGTTTTACAAGTATTATGTACCCATAGTCATTAAAAATTGTAATTTTTTTTAAATCCTTAGTTGGATTATTTTATAATAAGTAAAAATTGTCTGGAAATAAAGAATGCTATCCAGCTTAGAGGTGCCTGGGCATGCACGACATGAAGAGAGGTTAGCAATCCACATGTAAAAAGTGCCCAGGAGGGAAAAGGAAAGTATAATCCTCCTAGTTTTTGCAAATACTATTACTCTAGTTGATGCTGAAACAAAATTAATATACTTCTTTTTCTGCAATGTGTGTCCATTCTTAACTAAACCTTTATCATCTTTATAAAGAGCCTTTTGTTGGGCTGCACCTGTGGCTCAGTAGGTGGGGCACCAGCCCCATATCCCGAGGGTGGTGGGTTCAAACCCAGCCCCAGACAAACTGCAACAACAACAACAGAAAAAATAGCTGGGTGTTGTGGCAGGTGCCTGTGGTCCCAGCTACTAGGGAGGCTGAAGCAAAAGAATTGCCTAAGTCCAGGAGTTGGAGGTTACTGTGAGCTGTGTGATGCCACAGCACTCTGCTGAGAGCAGTAGAGTGAGACTCTGTCTCTACAAAAAAAAAAAAAAAGGAGCCTTTTGTTGCTGGAGATGGATAACTCCGTCCCTAATGCAGTCATGATTCTAGTGCCTAGGTAAGGAGACTTCCTCTTCAGAGTCATTGGAAAGGCCATCTCTGGCTAATCTCTGTCTGATGCTCCTTGTGGCTCTTTCATTCCAGGCCTTTCCATTCAATAGAGGAAATGTGAACTAACTCAGATACAAAGACAATAAATACCTCATCATTAGTTACATCCACTAAATAATTTACTATAGTTTGAATATCATGACTATCTATTCTGTTTCAAAGAGATCATCAGTTGAGAGAAATGGAACAATGTACTTCTAAGTGTCTGGTCTCTAACCCACTCATTCTACTGATTAGGTAGAAGACATACATAACCTCAGTATCTAGTCATTTCCTGAATAATATATGCTATTATAATTCACTGCGGAGTGAAGCTGTCCTTGTGTAATTTACATTGTGCAATTTTGCTTTCTCACATGAATAAATTAAGAGTTCAAAAAGTAGGAGGACAGTAAGACAGAGAAAAAGCATGAAAAGTAATTCAGGAAGGACCAATAATCTATGGGTGAACACCAAGTAGGGGTGAAAGCATAGAATAAATCTGAATGAGAGCTGGGCCCCAAACTGATTCTTTTAGCCATGGACTCAGTGATGTGAGGTCCGAGAAAGGTACGTCTGGAAAGCAGGCCAGCAGTTGCAGAAGAAATGGACAGTCAGATAAGACTGAAAAAAAAAAAGGCATCATTTGTAGGCTTAGCGTGGGCTATGCTTTTTCTATATATTATGCAATTTAATCTTTGATGCATCGTAAAATTGTCTTACAGATGAGAAAATCAGGTTCAGAGATGCCAGCGCTTTTCCTAAGTTCCCAAAACTAGAAAAAGGAAAGGCTTGCAATTAGATTTGGGTCTGTCTCAGCCACTGATACAATCAGACAAAACTCAAAGTACCCTGGATGGTAGTCATTAAGGGGAGGTAGAACTGGACATCTAGAAAGTAAGGGACCCAGATGCTGTCATTTTAAATTTGGGCCTAGTGGGAGCAGAACATGAAGGACAAAGAATAGCTGGCTGAGAATGAAATTCACACTCCTGCAAGGGAAAAATAAGACAGAAATCCTGTAGTTAAAGAACTTGGGTTCCAAAGATCTTCTCAAGTATTGTACATAAATTATCCAACTCTTCCCATTCCAGACCTTCTCAAGGTTGAGAAGGGAGGTGGGAGTGGGATGACCGTGTCCACAGAGGGGAAGGGGAGGAGGCAGGGAAGTCATTTATTAAACCGAGGAGGTCCAGTTTGAGAAGAAGCCCGTACTTTCTATTCCCACAGTAAGAAGCTAGCTAGTGGGGAGTGGCACAGACATTTCCTGAGGCCCACAGCTGCCTGCGCTGGGTGGGATCATCAGGTGAGAGGATGCTGTGGCTCTGGAGGAAGCCCAGCTTCTGTTGTCGCCACTGCAGAGACCCAGGGGGATCTGCCACTGGCAGGACTGTATTCTCTTAGGTCTCTAGGGCACCTGCCTTTGAGACATTTCCTGCTTTCTTCTTTACTAGCACCCGTTTGCCAGGATGTACAACTCTCAGGAGGAAATCAGAATCCCATCTGAGGCAAATTTGTGACAGTGTGCGGTCTGGATGAGGCTCCTGAGGGCCCACGAGCTGTCTCAGGTGCTAAAATGAACCAAGGGTTCAGCCAGATGCGCCGGGCTGGCAGTGTAGAACACGCAGGGGATGACTGACACGACTTCCTGCTGTAACCTCGCAGATGCCTTGTGCCGCGTTTCCAGAGTAGGTAAAAGCCTTGGAAAATAACCTGACATTGCCTTGAGCGCACTCATACACCAGCTGAATGTAAATGCCTCCCCCCCACACCGCCTCCGGTTTAAACTAAAGACATTTTTAAGGCATTTGCTCCACAATAGGATGAAAATGATACAAGGTGGGAGCACAGTGATGTCGGTGGAGCATGGTTTAGCTGCGCATTTGGTGTTAATGCAGTCAGAGACACAGAGGAAGTTGGAGAAACTATCCTGAAATGATGTCTTAATGCAAAAGACACAGGGAGTGCTGTGTAAATGCGTCTGGGGCTGTCTGCTGTGCAGCAGAGGAAATGATATCAGAACTGGCACTCTGGATTGACTCAGATTCCTCATTTCAGTTTCCTTGTGGTGGAAATGATTTGAGGTTGAACAGAAAGACAACTGATTTCTCTTGCCTCCGTCTGCCCGGGAGTGAGGAGAGGAGACCCAGGGTGACCACTCCTACCAGCTCTGCCAGGCTCATGTGTACAGCGCTGACCCTGCTGGCACCAAAGGGCTGTAATTACAAGATAGTTCTAGAGATTGTGGTGTATCTTTGTCATATGTATTTAGCAAGATAAGAAAAATGCTATCGCTCATGACAAGAATCTGAAAGTCAATTTTAATGCAAAATCAATTTCTAAAGAAAAAAAAAATAATCGCATTCTTGCTATGTGCCAGAAACTGTGCTTGGAGCTCAGAAGGCAGAGATAATTCTTTGTCCTCAAGGAACCTCAAGGCGAAGACACATAAACCAGCAATGACACTAAGTATTACAGGTAACGGTGGCAGTAGTAGTAAGATATGTTTCCAGGGTGTGAACATAAAAATGGGACGCCAGATCAGGATGATTCATGGCAGGTTGAAGCTTCCAATATGCCAAATGAGTCCCAAGTAGACTAACAGAAAAGATTTATTTAACAAAGCTCTCCCCACCTCTCCCAGCAAAAACAGAAGTCAGAGTGCTACAGTGTTTCCAAAATTCCCTCTACCCAGGACTCTTAAAAACCTCCCCAAAGAGGGAAGGATAGGGAGACGGGAGTGATACATAGAATATTACTAAGACTGTCATTGCAGGCTAAGATAAAGCCCATAACCTGTCTTTCTCATGGATTTATAGCTAAAAACAAATACTGCAAGCAACTCTAAGAACTTCTAGACCTCTAAATTCTAGAAGATAGGTCAGAGACAAAAGTCAAAACATGAAGAAAAAACAGTATTGGGATGACTGTCCTGAGTTATTTTTCTTCTTTTAGCCACTGCTTTAACTTGAAAGTGGACCTACTGGCAGGACTGTGCCGCAGGCATAGACAATCCAACACCAAGAGAAACCTCATGTAACCAAATGTAGGAAAAAGGGACCTCTGTGAGCTAAAAAGTCTAGAATAAATTCCTTTTGTCCTCCTTTCCCCCCCTCTTTTTTTCTCTTACCTATAATCCAGGAATAGCCACAGTCTGGAGCTATACACCGGCAATCATGGCATGAGCCCCTAAAACACTGAGGGGAGCAAACCGACCATTTTGCTCAGAGAATCTTGCAAAAGGGCTTCCTGTGCCCCCAAATGGATGGGAAAGATTCATGCCTTTGTTTCCTCTTCTTTTTTTCCCTACCACTCCACCCAGTCATGTGGAATTGCGTAACAGAGTGGTTGGTATAAAGTTCTGAAAGGAATTCATCTTTCTGGCCAGAGGAACCAGACTTAGGTACCCTTTGGAGCTTGAGGGTGTGGGGGAAATCCTGGAGGGGAAAGACCTGGAGAAGGAAATACTCTAATTCTGTGTACAAACCAACAAAGCTCTGTGTTAGTGTCCAAAATGCTCATGCATTAAACAGACCCAAAACAGCATAGCACCCACTGTGAGAGCGGACCTGATACTGAAATCCTCTTCTACAGAACCTGTTATCTGTACCTAACTAGACTGGTCAGCTAATAAGGCAACAATAAGAAAACTAACACTCTCCAGAGGATTTTAACAGGATTCAGAGTCTCACAGCATAATATCAAATTGTCCAGTATACAATATAAAATTATTTGACATACAAAGAAGCAGAACAATGTGACCAGTTCTCAAGGGCAGAAGAGGTGCCCAACAGCAAAGTGTAGATTCTTTTCAAGTGCCCATAAAGGTCACATTCTGGGCCATTAGATAAACCTTAAATGTTTAGATAACTGAAAGTATACCAAATATGTATAATAATAGTAATAAGCATACATGACTATACATGCTTAAATTAAAAAAATAATAATAATAAAGGGAAGGATATCATTAGGAAGTTCCAAACAGTTAATTCTAAATAGCTTACTGGTCAAGTAAGTTGCAAGGGAAATAAGAAAATATGTCTAAATCAATAAAAAATACAACCTATAAAAAATTGTGAGTACGCCTAGAAGAAAATTATAGCACTAAATGCTCATATTAGAAAAGAAAGTCTCAAATAAGTTTCCACATTAAGAAACTAGAAAAAGAGCAAAATAAACCCAAAGCAAGAAGAAAGAAGAAATTGATAAAAAATAAGAGGTAAAATCAGTGAATGGGAAAGTAGAAAAGCAATTGAGAAAGCCAAGGAAAATATCAATAAAATTTAGAAATGTCTGGCTAAACAGAGAGAGAGCAGGAACACAAACTATCAGCATCAGGAATAAAGAATGGATATTGTTCCAGACCTCAAATAAATGACTCCATTCTTGTCATGACAAATGAAGTGGATCAATTCCTTGAAAGGCACAAACTGTCAAAACATGGTGAAGAAAAATTAGTTATTTTTCTCATATCTATTAAAGAAACTGAATTTGTAATTAAAATATTTCAACAAAGAAAGCTCCACATCCAGATAGTGGCACTGGGTAATTTTCCCAAACATTTAAGGAAGAAGTAACAAATCTACATATATCTTTTCTAAAAAAGTAGAAAAGAAGGAAATGCTTTATAACGTATCTTATTAGATTAGAATTACACTAACACTAAAATCACACCAATAGCCCTTATGAACATTGATGAAAAAATTCTAAAGAAAATTTTAGCAAATCTATTTAAGCAATATTTTTAAAGGGTTATTACCGTTACTGGGTTACATCATTACTGAGTGATGTTTATTCTTAGGAATGGTGGACTGGTTCAACATTTGAAAATGTTGAATTAATTAATTCAATGTAATTAATCATATTAATAGGCTAAGGAAGAAAAACTACAATTGGGTCAATGGATATTAAAAACACCTTTAAAAATTGTATATCTATTCATGATAAAAATTATCAGCCAAGTAATAATACAAGGACACTGACTCAACTGATGAAAGGCATCTAGAAAAAAACAAAGAGTTAACTTCATACTTAATGAAAAAAGATGGAATCTTTTCCTTCTAAAATAGGAAAGAAGGTAAGAATTTTTACTCCTATCACTTTATACGACATTGTACTGGAAGGCTAAACCAGTGCTATAAGGCAAGAAAAGGAGATAAAAGGCATGCAGATTGGAAAGGAAGAAAACTTTCTTTGTTCAGAGTTCAGATAAAATGACTGTCTATGTATAAAATTCCTAGGAATCTACAAAAAAACTAATAATTGGCTAAAAACATCAAGATGAAAATTATTTTATTTCTATATACTACCAAAAATAATTCATATTGACATTTTACAAGTTATAATAATAGCAGCATGAAATGAAATATTAAGATTAATTATGATAGTAGCAGGATCTGTATGCTAAAAACTATAAACTCTTTGATTTAAAAAAAAATTCAAAAAGGGCCAAATAAGTGGAGAGATATACTGTGTGCATGGAATAGGGACATGGTGTCGATTCTCCTTAAATTTAGCTATCGGTTCAATGCAATTATAATCAAAATTCCAGCAGAGTTTTTAGGACATATTGACAAGCTGGTTTTAAAGCATATAAAGCAGAAAAACTAGAGGAGCAAAACACGCTTAAAAAAGAGCAAATTTAGAAAATTCATAGCACTGGATTACAAGTTAGAGTAATCAAGACAGTATGCTATTGGCAAAAGGATAAACACATTAAGTCAATCAAACAAGACTGAGCCAAGAATATGTGCACATGAATATGGTCAGATTTTGAAAGAGTTGCAAAGACAATTCCCTAGAGAAAGGGTGTTTTTTCAACAAAATTAACTCAAATGAATAATAGAGTAAATATAAAATGTAAAACTGTAACACCTTTACAAGGAAACAGAGGAGAAAATTATTGCAGTGTTGAATTAGGCACAAAATTCTTACATATAAACATAATACACACAAAAATTCGATAAATTGGACTTTATCAATCACTAATAATTTAGTGTGCAAATGATGTTGTCAAGAGAATGCAAAGAAAAACCACAGACGAGGAAGAATACACCTACAGATCACGTATGTGACAAAAGACTTGTATCCAGAATATATAAAGAACTCTAAAGGGACAATGAAAAAGGAAATTTTAGAAAGGGTCAAATATTTGGCCAGAAACTTCAACCAAAATATACATGTATAGCAAATAAGCATATGAAAAGATGGTCACCAACACTGGTCACTAGGGAAATGCAAATTAAAAGCATGAGGACGTACCACTACATGCTTATTACAAAGATGAAAGTTTAAACAAAATATGATAAAACAAAGTGCTAGTGAGGAGTCAGGGCCAGGGGAGCATGTTGGAATAAGTTTGGCAGTCTCTTGCAAACTTAAATATGCACTTAATATACGATGCAGCAATTTCACTTTAAGGTATTTATCCAAAAGAAATGAAAACTTATGTTCACTCAAAACCATTATGCAAATGCAATATAGCAGCTTTATCTACAATCATCCAAAGTTGGAAACAACTTATATGTCCTTTAGTGAATGGATAAACAATGAATAAGCAAATTCAGCCAGAAAAAAAGGAACAAAATGAGGATACAGTCAACATAGAAGAATCTCAAATTCATTATGCTAAATTTAAAAAGCTAGGCTCAAAAAACTACATATGGTAATTCATTTACATGCCACACAGGAAAAGGCAGAAGTATAGGAATGAAGAACACATCAGTGGGTGCCCAGAGTTTGGAGTAGGAGAAGTTGCCCCAAATGGGGCCGTTAGAGGGAATGATTTGGGGTAACTTGACTGTGGTAGTGGCAACACAATCTTATGCATTTGGAAAACTCATAAAAACTATACACCAAAATCAGTTATTGTTATCTTACATAAATTAAAAATTTAAAGAAAATTACACATCAAAAAATAGGGTGGGCTCAGCGACTGTGGCTCAAGTGGCTAAGGTGCCAGCCACACACTCCTGAGCTGGAGGGTTCGAATCCAGCCTGGGCCGCCAAACAACAATGACAACTGTAACCAAAAAATAGCCGGGCCTTGCAGCGGGCGCCTGTGGTCCCAGCTACTTGGGAGGTGGAGGCAGAAGAATCACTTGAGCCCAGGAGTTAGAGGTTGCTGTGAGCTGTGATGCCACAGCATTCTACCCAGGGGGACAACTTGAGGCTCTGTCTCGAAAAATAAATAAATAAATAAAATAGGGTGCTTCTTTTTTTTTTTTTTTTTTTGGTATTTCTCATTTGTAAGGTGTTTTAAGTAAGTGGCCTCAGTTCATTCCCATAACAAACCTATAAAACAGGTACTTTTAAAACTTTTTGACAAATTTAGGGGGCATACATGGTTCTTTGTAACCTGGGTGAACTAATATGAAGCCAGTAGACAATGTAATTCACATCCACATTGGAGAAAAATTTGTTTCAATTTAAGTTGCAGTGAGGAGGAACAGGGGAGTAGGGAGAAGGGAAGGAGGCTTGGGGTGCTCCCACTGAATGGGCACGGTGTAGGCGTGTAGGGCACACATTTTGGGTGTAGGACGTACCTAAAGAGAGACTCTACCTAACGAATTCAAATATTGGGATTTGGTTGTTTGTACCTTCACATTAACCTGAAATTAAAAACAAACAAACAAACAAATATTTAAAAGAGAGAAAGCTCTGTGAAGTCAGGGTTTTTAGTGTACCCATTGCCTGAAGAGTGGACATTACACCCGATAGGGAATGTTGGTCCCTCCCCGTCTTCCCAACTTCCTCCCTTCTGAGTCTCCAAGCCCATCAGAAGCATTCTGTGTACCATCGTTGAGCTCCCAATTGTCAGTGAGAACACGCTTTATTTGTTTTCCTTTTTCTGGATTCCAGTTCCATCCAAATTGTAAAAGACAGGACGGGACGATGCCTCACTTTTTTATTGAATCTTGCCCTATACATGGCACGTCACTGGGCACAGAGCAGATTCTGAACCAAAACATCGTAGTTGATGAGTGGTGTGCCACGTACACAGTTCCCAGCAGTTCTACCTATGGGAGGCAGCTCTATGACCAATAAACAGGATGTCAGAAGAGTGAGTGGTAATTTCCAGCAGTTCTTTATCCTGTCCCCTTTGAGATAAATAGTTTGCCAAGGCCAAGGTTCCGGTATAGAAGGTTGTTGAGTCAAATACAGTGGCTTTTAGGGAAAATTGGCAGAGACTGGTCAGGTGCTTTCTCTGGGCAGTGCTCTCTGGGGCGCACACCCACCTGAGAAGGCCCAGGGGTGGCAAGCCAGGAGTCCTGTGCCCTTGGTGACCTCAGCCCCTTGGAGAAACTGGGGGCTCAGTGGGGGGAGTTTATCAGGTCTTTAAACCTCAGGATAAGGAGACACACTGAAAGAGAGGTTATGACCAGTTACTGTGCACCCCTAGAAAGGTACATAGCTAGAGGCAGACCGGGTCCCGGCAAGTCTGGGAGGAGGAGTGTGCTGGCCTGACTGCAGCATCCAGTCACCACCAGCCTCGCTCCTGAGGGACTTGGTGTGACTGTCCTGACAGAGTCAGATATAGTAATGAGAGCAGAGCCCCTTAAGGAAGACAACACATCTCAGGGAGGCATGGACTTTCGCTTCAGCCAGACTCAGATTTGAGGCCTGGCTCCTGCCTAGAGCAAGGTAAGCTTTTGTCACCCCCTTATAAAAGGGGGAATCCTAGTACAGCAGTGAGGGCAATGGCCTGCACATGTCAGCACATGCTCAGTGCTCACCCACTTAGAGGCCAGGCTATCCAAGGTCATTGGCCAGAATTGTCACTCTGGACCAGGAAGAGCTGTGTCTTGACAATGGCAGCAGAGAGTTGCCAGCAGGTGCCAGGCAGAACCTGCAGTAGCCACAGTGGCCAGTCCTTTGAGGACAGAGGTGCAGGAGGGCTTGCTCTTATAGAACAGCACCATGGCAAGTTTTGCCCTCCTCATGCAAGGGTAACCTACCATTATTCCAAGGCTAAGAGACCAACAGATGGTGGGCCAGAGACCCATTACCACAGGCTCCAGGAAGACGACTCAGGCTGGCTCACTGAGGGACTATTTGCAGGGAACTCAATAGACCACCAGGGAGGACTCCTCCCAAAAAAAGAGGTGCCAGGGCAGTATGCTGGACCTTCACTGCAAAAGAGAGTGGAGATCCCAGGTTCAGTGTGAAAGCAGCTACTCACCCCGTTCCCCACCCCGCTCCTTTCTTAGGGAGTAAAAAGACTAGATTTTTTAAAAATAATAACTGTCTATAAGTTACATTACAGGAAGTTTCAAGGAACTCTACTTGGCTCCTGCTTCCAACAGCCAAGTGATGCATAGACCTGGCTGGGCACAGGCTACAACACAGCTTGTTCTCAGGATCTCAGAGCAGATGGCTGGCACAGAGGCTGTGACCACCATCAGGGAGTCACTGTGCCAGGATGAGCCAGGGGTGAGTTCCTATACCCTCCAGGGCTGTGACAGCTGGTGATGGGCACTCTGACAACAGGTGGGGCATAAGCAGGACCTCAGGAAGTGGGCTTGCTGAGCTAATACTCACCTGGAGATTCTAGGTGAAAGAGGTGTGAAGGCCCAGGGGTGCAGGCGGGGCCAAGCAGTCAGTCAGTGAGATTGAAATGGCCCTGTTAACCTTACCTTCTTTTTGTATCCTCAGCATGGAGAGTCCAGGAGTAGATAAGGCAAGAATGGCAATGATCTGTGATGATCATTTATTGAGCCCCTATCTGGGTCAGGCACTATACTTAATATTCTATAGTCCTCATCCCAACCCTGAAAGGAAAACATCTGACAAAGGAGGAAACTGAGGTTCAGCGACAGCATAATGGCAGGAGGAGTGCGAGGGAGAGGTGTGGGCAGGTGCAGGACAGGACCAGGATGTTCACAGCAGGACCAGGCCTCGCCAACGGCCTCTCTGTCCTGGCTCTGTTCTCTCTGCCCTCAGGAGGAAGATGGGGATTTCTGAACTCTGCTGTCTGACCTGGGCCTCTCCTCTGGGGTGATGGGGTGGTTAGCTAGAGGGGCCATGGAATGCTGCTGGATGAATAATGGTAGGTTACCCTTGCAGAGGAGGGCAAAACAGCAACGGCCTGAGGAACTACAGAGCTGGGACTATTTCACGGTGGAGCAGCATGCTGAGGTTCCCCATGGGGCAAGGGGAAAGTGATTTTTAGCTACATTCAATCTGAAAGTTTCTCTTCCTACCCCAAAGCAGGGTGCCATAGAACCTGACTTTTCTCCCACTGGGGTGAGAGTTCTGGGCTCTCCCGCTGGGACTAGCAGGAAGCAGCAGAGAGCATCCTTTCTATCTGTCAGAGGGCTGCCACTGTGTTTCATGGGCTGTGCTAATAGACAATCTAAATAAAAGGGTTCCACCATTTGTGGTGGGAGGACTGGGTTAAGACAAAGTTAGACAAGCTTTTGTTTGGGTGCTTCGTATTGCTTCTACCTGAGCACTTTCCAGAGCTTTCAACATGCTGAAATGAATTGTGAATCACCGGGAATGGAGATGCAGCCTGTCCTGAAAAAGGAACGTCTTTGGAAATGCTTATTCATATGTTGGTGTTTTGGTGTTCTGTGAAAGATGATTCAGGAAAATCTGCTTTGTAAGTGGCTCTGCCTGCTTCACGGTTTCTTATTGCCTAATTTGATGAAGTGGTGTTTTTTAAAACCAAAAGCAAAATAATAAGCCAAGTTGACCATTTGGGCAGCTTCTCCTTACTCCAAACACACACATTCTTCTCCCTCCTCTTCTCTCCGTCTCTCCCCTCTCCCTCTTCTCTTCTTCCTCTGACTATACACACATACCTTTAATAAAGGAAACCTAGGAAACAGAAATATTTGGCAACAATTATATAATCAGTCTTTGATTTCATAAGAGGTAAAAATGAGCTGCCTTTTTTTTTTCTAGAAAAAAGGATACGTAATAAAATCAATACTTGCTACATATTTTTTGGCTTAATTTATGAAACATATGGTTGCTATATAAAAATGCATTGTCTGTACCTGACAATGAAAATGACAACCTATTTTCACCTGGAACATAATAGCATTGCACAGTCTTAGCCCCAGGACACCAGGGCTGGGTATTCTATGTATTTGGCGCCCCCTGCAGCACCGCCCAGGATGCTGGATAAGCCCCAGGACACTCAGCAGCCCAAAGCTCATTACACGCACATAACAATGATTTGTATGTATTTTCTGTCTTTTTTACCAATCTCTTTAGAGGAAGGAGATGAGAAGTTAGGATTTAAACAGATAATGTTTACCTTAGGACAGAAGCTAGATACAAAGATCAGCTGGCACTCAGAGCATATATTTTTCCTGACGATCCAACCAAAAGAACCCAAAGACTGGGTGTAATTCATCGAGACCAAGCAACACTCTGCAGGACTGTTGTATGGCACCCAGCCTACCTTGGCAATTCTGCTGCCCTTAATTTGAAACATAGGCCATAAACTCATCAGAGCAGGGGTGGTAAGAAAGCCAAGGTTGGCAGCAGGCTTGGTACCATCTCTTGGTGCCAGAGCCACCTGCACATGGCATGTGGCAGAGGAATGGCTAGAGTGCCCTAGAGCCAGCTCCTCTGGAACCCCGTGGTGGTGGGGTTCATCATCCATCCTGGCCACCCCCAGCAAGGAACAGCTGCCATGGAGTTGAGGGTGGAAGGAGGAGGCCCAGACTGGCAGAGGGCTTGGGCTGTACCTTATTTTTATCTGGTCCCCAGGCCTAACGCAGTTGTCTGGTTAATACCACATCAGCTGGAATGAATTGATTCAAGCCCTAGTTCCACAAGCAAATTCCTTAAGAGTGATCTTAGAAAGTTACTTCTCTTAAAGTGTGCAGCACAAAAAACCAGCAAACATTTATTATTATCTTTCATTGCTTTGGGGTTGATGGGGCTCCACCAAGCAGTTTTTGGTCCACATGTAGTGATAGTCAATGGCTGGGTCCAGAGTTCCCTTGAAGGCCTTTCCATTCATATTCCTTGGTACCTGGCCTGGGAAAACCTAAGTAGCTGGGGCTGGGACACTTGGGCTCCTCGGGCACCACTCTCTATCACAGTGTGGTCCCTCCCCTCCATGTGACCTGTCTGGTATGGGTAGCAGGACTTCTTCCATGAAGGCCCAGGCTACAAAGGCACTTTCCCCAGAAAGAGGCAGGTGGAAGTCAACTGGCCTTTGCAATCAAGGTTTACAAATCATACAGTGAAACTTCCACCATTTTATACTCACGGAGCAAGACGAAAGTGCTGCATACATTCCAGAGGAGGGGATATAGGATTTTCTTCCTGATGGAAAGAGAGTCAAAGCATTTAGGGGAATACATTGAAACTTCTGGAGAGCTTCAGTTTTTCCATATGTTCAATGGGGTCAGTAATCCATCTTGACTTACTTTTTTTGGAAGGTGGGAGGATAATTGGGATGAATGCAGATGACCTCATGTGAACTTTAAGGGACTGTCTACACAAAACAGATGCACAATTAGAAAAAGCCGTCCAGCATTAATAATTCTCAAATTGGATCATGTTATATCTTTCCAGAGATGGAGAATAAGTTTTCTTATTGGTAAGGAGAATGTCAATAAATCAATCACCTGAGTTGTAAAAGTATAATTTCCCCCATGAGCTCAATAATAAAGCCATCTTAAATGAAAGAGGAATGTAGCCTGGAAGCACTTTTGCTTTCTCCTGAATCTGCTCTCGATCGAGGAAGGTTGCCCACCATTGCTCTGCATCTTGCTTCCCTCATTGCCAAAGCTCCATGTCTGCAAGTGCTGCTGCCTAGGAATGTTTATAGTGGAAAAAATTTACGAAGAAAAATGGGTTGTCATTGGCTTATTCATTATCAAATACAATTGGCATCTTTATTTGCATAAATAAGATGGGTAAAAATTTGTTGTGTACCCACTTCAATTGCCATACCAATCACAATTAATTATACTCGTTTATTAGTCAGAACTCTTGGTTACAAAGAAAAAAAACTAATGAGAGTAAGCTTGAACAGACAAGAGAAATGAAGGCTACCTCACACACTGGAGTCCTGGAACATGGCTGGGCATGGAGAAAGGTCTGGAACCAACAACTGGTGGGAAACAAGCCTCTCTCAGTCTCCACCAGCCCCCTTCCCACTGCGTCTGCTCTTTGTGTAGACTGATGATTTCTACTTCTCAGCTGACATGACAAGCAAAAGAAATGGCTGCTCCATCATTTTCGGTTTTGAGTCTTTTATTCACCTGGCTTGCCTAGACTAAATTAGACCTCTTTGTGATAGGTCCAGATTCCTGGGACACAATGTCCTGTGCATGGGTTGACATCCATTCAGGGTCAAGTGGCATAAGACAATTCTGCATCGGGCTCCTAACATAGAGGGGACATGGGGATCACCCATGGAGGGTCCAGTGGGTGAAAGAAGAGCCATTCCACAGGGTGACTGCTACAACCTACTTACACATTTTCCTGGTCTACTAGATTTAGGGGCAGGACTATATTTTGTTCATCTTTATTGTCAATAGAAAGCCCCCTGCCCAACCCCTAGTATAGACTCAATACATGCTGGATCTATGAGCAAAAGATTTTACAGTTAGATTTCTTAAATAGCAAAACCACCCTGAAACTCTGTGCACGTTGTTCAAACTCTTGTGATCATTACCATACTAAATGGAGTTTACTCTTTTAAGTCCATTTTAATAATTTGTAATGAAACCAAAAGGCACATGTTGATGTTTCAAAACAAAGTTCTTCCGTATAATTTCCTTCCTTTAATGAAATATCATAACATGCATTTTAGGTGGGATTGGGATGAGAAAAAAGAGCCCATAATGATTAAGGGAATTTTGTAGACATGGTATTTAGACATACAGATAAGTCTTAGATTTATAAATAAACACTGCTAATACAGGCTGAATACAAGTACATATGCCTTCGTGTCTGTGAACCAGAGACACACTGAGGCTCCATGAAAAGCCTATTCATTTAAAATGAAAAAGAAAATGATTTGGGGGTGGATTGTTGGAAGAATGTTGAAGAGAGGAGGAAAAGAGGCAGTGAAAATCTAGCAATCAGAGCCTGCCCTTCTCAAAGGGAATCAGAATTACATACTAGTCTCATTTTTAATTAAAGCATTACAGATTTGCACTGGAAGGAAGTGAGGGAATCACATTTTTCATCCCTCACAGTAACAATTAGTGACTTGACCAAAGTCACTTTGCTGACCTGATGGATCAAGGGACTAAAATGCCCAAGGAGAAGTAACACAGACGTCCTGGGTGATGTCATCCCCATGGCCTGTAATATGCTTTTTTTAAAAAAGGGGCAAATTCTCAGCCAGAGCGACTTAATCTTATGCAACAAATGTTGTCACTTCTGAAACTTGCGTCCTGCAGCTGGTGGCAGCAGAACGCCCCAGTGCTTATCTCTGCAGGCTCACACACAACACTGGGATGCTCCATTCCCGACCCACTTGCCAGGAAAGCTATAACCTGGGGGCCTGACATATACTGTCGATGTCTAGTTATGCACCTTCCAGCTACCTTTCCCAACACTGTTACATAAATATCTTTCTGCTCAGGTCTAGTTTTCCAGTGGTTCCCAGCCATGGTGGTGTCACAACACACTGGGGTGTTGCAATGGGCTGTTCTAGTTCCAAAGTCTGCAAATGACTTACTTTTTATTTATATATAAATGAAAAAGAATTCAAGTTAATCCCCACGATATGTCACACTCCGTTCAACTGAACAGGCTTCTTGCATGGTGGCTTGTGAGCTCAGGATCTTCTGCCCTTTATTTTCAAGGAAGCAATTTTTAACTTTTTTTTGAGAAAAAAAAACATATTGGTATTAGTAAAAATTTTCCACAAAAAAAAGCAATAATGACAATTTGATTTATGTGGCTGGACTGCACAAATTAGTAAATGTGATAAGTTAGTAAAATCTCTGAAAATTTTTTATGCTTGAATCCTACAATAAAAAATTGACATGCATATTACTTGGAGGGCTGAGGCAAGAAAATCGCCTAAGCCGAGGAGCTGGAGTTTGCTATGAGCTGTGATGTCCCAGCACTGTACCGAGGGCAATAAAGTGAGACTCTTTCTCTAAAAACAAACAAATAAATAAATAAATTAATTAATTAACATGCATAATATTTACTTTAAAATATTATTTTGCTATTTTTCCTATATTACCAAATTCTTTCTAAATTTCTGATTAATATGAGGGTACTTATGATTAGGTCACCTTGTTTGCATTCACTTTTAGCTTTTAAGGAAAACCACAACTCATAATGTCTATCTTTTATGAATTTTCCACCTCAGAAGACAGGATAGTGTCAAGGGTTAGGCACAGTGGCCTACCTGGCTTCAGACCTCGGCTCCACCCCAAGCAGCCCTATGACCTTCTTTGAACAAGCTACTCTGCTTCTCTGTGATCTTTCTCTTATAAATGGGAAGAATGAAAGTTTGCACCTTGAAAGCTGTTGTGAGAATTAAGGTAATGTATGTGAAAGACTTAGCACAGCGCCTGGAATCTGGAATAAGCCAGTTTTGGAGGAGCTATTATTATTTGCTATTGTGAGGCTTTTCCTTTTTTTGACATTTTATCAGTCTTTTTGTCTTTGGGAGTAAAGAACAAATGTATCATTATTGCACTGAATCACTCCCGTTCATACATACACAGGCTGGCTAAGGCTGGATTTCTTTTGTGTACATGAGGCTTACATTCCATAGGTCTCTTCCTTGGCTGGCTGGTGAAACGTGTCTAGTGCTCAGGTAACTCCAGGAAAAATGAGATTTAGGACAGGAGCTTTTCTCTAAAATATTTCATGACCCTCTTCCCTGGCTCTTGGACTTCTACCTTGATTCATTTCTACCTCCCCACATCCATCATTTTCAAGTTCTTTCTGTTTCTGGTTAGTCCAGCGAGAGGGGCAGAGGGGGAGGGGGTCACATGAACTGTAGCCAAACTGGGCTACAGGTAGAGAGGAGGAGCGGGGGTCTGGGAGGAGAATCTTTGGCATCCCAGGCTAAAGTTTCAAACCATTTTCCATCTCATACTATGTATCTTCTGTGCAGCAGGTTAAATTAGCATTTGTGGTCTGATCTCAGTGCTGGGGAGGTTACAAAAGGAGAACTCAGAGACCAGTACCCAGGATAAGGTTGTACCCTTGATGTGGGAAATCCACTTCCACCTGGGTTTGTGACTGGAGTGACTGTATTCTTTGTTACCTCTTCGTTTTCGCCTTTTACAGTACAGACCCAAGGTAAAGACAATATATGTTTAAAAATCTACTCTATCACAAGGAACAAGAATAGAGATAATTTCTTTTCTCTCTAAAGCTGTGGGTCTGCAGCTCCCCATTTGGCAGAATCACCAGAAAACCATCTGAAAGGGGCAGACGCCTTCCCTCCCTTTCTGATTTCATTGGTCTGGAGTGACAGCTGGGCATTAGCATTTCCTAGAAACTTCCAGGTCATTTTAACACTGCCAAAGTTTCAGGATATCTCCCTTCATCCACCCTACAGGCTCCAAGAAGAGGCCCAAAGGCTCAGGTCTCAGAAATAATCTAATTCCACAGATCCCAAAATATATCTGTGTAACCTTTTATTAATAACAAAGTGTTATATTTAGTGCATGGCCTATTGTTACCTACCTCACTTTCTTGGCAGTATTTTCAAGAACTGTTTCCAAGATCCATCTTACACCGCTAAAGAATTCCTCCAAAATCTGACTCAAAAAAAAAAAAAAAAAAAAAAGATGACAAGTAACTTTGTGAAGATGTACCTCTATTATTTTCTATGATTTCTGCAAACAAAATGTGTTTGTTTTTCCTGAATATGTCCTTCACACGTGTACAGATTATTAAATATTAATAATAGGGGAA
This sequence comes from Galagoides demidoff, assembly GCA_963574575.1. Lineage (NCBI taxonomy): Eukaryota > Metazoa > Chordata > Mammalia > Primates > Galagidae > Galagoides > Galagoides demidoff. Next base: position 31,534 of record CAUYQV010052408.1, read on the forward strand.
TCTGAGAAAATATTTGTCTTTAACATATGTAAAACAGGAGGAAAACCAAAAAGTCTTAAATTATAGGGGAGTGTGAAGTACATACCCTCAGAACCGATCCCTTTGGAGTGAATGAGCCTTTGGTGAGGTGTGGTCAGGAACCATGGGCATCCCAACCCCCTGGTTAGAAATGCAGACCAAGGCCCCAGCCCAGTGTCCTCATTCTCTAGGAACAGAGGCTAATAAAGAGTATTTTAAGCAAGCTTCCTGGGTATTTTACTTGACTTTACTTTTATAGCATCAGTGCCATCTTTAAAATAAAATTGTGCCTAGAATCCCAGTTAATAAACTAGGTGAATGTGGTGCTCCTCCAGCTGAAGGGAAGCAGGAACGAGGCAGGCTTGGGGCGCAGCTGGGCCCTGTCTGGGGCTTCTGGGACACCCTGGGGCACCTTACCCAGCTGCAAGAGGGACTCCAAACATCAACGTCACCTCCACCTGCAGCGTCAATGAGTCACCTTCCTCTAACTCGCCCCCTTCCTACCCTCCCTCCCGCTTCTCTCCATTTCCTGGGCTGCCCTTGCTAAGGCCTCAGTCCTCCTCTTGTCTCACCATGCTCCTTCTCTCTCAACCATCTTACTCATTCACTGGCTTTTGGAATGCATGCATTTGCTAAAAATAGTCACAGAAGAAAAGACATTCAGAACACATTAGGTTGCTGTAAGGCAAACTAACTTTTTAAAACATTTGCATTTAACTCATAGTTTAGCTTCCCACTGTCTCCAGGCCATTGTGCACCCTTTCTGGATGGAATGGGCTTCAGAAAGGTACGTGTTGATCTGGTTGTCCAGACCTGCTATGGAGGGCTGCATCTTCTGTTACATAGTTGTCTGTGTTATCTTAAGTAACTCACATCACATTCTCCATGCAAGCCTAATTCTTATGAAGAAAATAGTATTGCAGATTAGGACTTTGAAGGTGATGATGGAATTGTATCTGCCCATAGGGGACTTCTTAAAGCCCAAGTTGTGTTCATTCCATCATAGGAGATGAAGGAAGAAGGACCACTCTGCAGCACCATGATGAACTGCCACGGGAGCGGCGGACTGGTCAGTGCCAACTTGCCAACAAGACTGTTTTAGTTGCAAGTGTAACCTGGATCTTGCACAAGGCAAGAAACAGCATTTGAACCACTTAACCTCTGATTTCCCCACTTTGAATATGTGTGTATTGAGACAGGCTCCATATCAAGCTTCATTCTACCCACCCCTAGTCAACCCACGCTGAGGAGGAAGTCCCCAAAACATGGGCTGAAGTCCATGAAATGTGCAGTTAGAGGAACAAGAATGGAGTTCTGGTCCACTTAGTTAATCCCACTTCTTCCTCCTCTTTCTGTCTACTCTGCCCACTAAGCAAGCCATTTTGGGCAGGTGAGAAACAATTGGGAAAAGCCCTTTCTTTTCCTCTGTCTTCCAGACCTCTCACTAACTCAGAGCCAACGACAACTGCATGTTGATTCTCCCTGAGATTGCACAGAATCTACACAGCACATTCCTCCCAAAGCTGCTAGAAGCCAGTATGATGTCCACTGCTCTGCAAGCCAGAGGCCAAAGCTACCGCCTGTTCTTTGTATTTCTTCTCTCACTAAAGCATCCTTGACTCTGGGGACACAAAGTTCATTGTCCAGGTGCAAAAACCAGGTGCTGGAACCCATGCCAGCCAGTTTTCTCTGAAGAGTGGAAGACTCCTCACTTGTCATCCCTCCCTAACCTGCTGCTGCTGCAAAACGGATACTATAGCAACACGGAGCTTCTCGGCAGGCAGAGCGAGGCTTTACTCCCGCCAGGATTGCTGGGCTTAGCGTGGTCAAGGTCATCTGGAGAGGACAATGAATCATTTCTAGCTATCCCTTTGTTCCTAAGAACAAACCAAGATTTCTGGCATGTACTGAGGTGAACTGAATTAATATCTACTTGGTAAGTAAAACAACTACAGCTCTTATTTTTTATATATATTGGCAAGATTAATCTAAAATAAGTATACTTGAGAAATGTATAGTCAAGATTTCGAAAAGCGAGTCTTAGCCCTATTTCCAGTTCATTAGGAACCAGTGGTAGGGTTCTGTCAAACAAGATTTGATTTATGTATTTTTCAATAAGTATGCACTATTCATATAGTCTGAGCATTGGTGATGCAGTGCTGCCTTCAGGGAACTTACACCTAATTTATAGTCAGTGTGTCTCAAATGATGAATCTTTCCTTGGAACTAATAAATGAGACCAAGCACATGATACCTTCCAAAGAGTTAGTTTAACCTTTCAGCTGGTCTGGTATCTGTCCTGTCATGCCCTCGGCATTCTATTACAGCTCCTGTATCTCAGCCCTCCTAGTTACAGTAGCAGCCTCCCAGACCTTGAGCTTTCTCCCCACGTCCATGTTTCTGCCATTACCCCAGCCATCCCCACCGCCCACATGCCACAGGTTTACTTCTTCATGGCTATCTACATGGACAATGCTCCTCAAATCTTATACAAAACCCATTAGGGTTTTGCTCAGGAACCTTCCCTAGCTTCCTTTTTCCAAATTAAAAATGTGTCCTTCAGGGATTTGAATCTCAATTTATTTAACCTAATTATCCTCGTTTGCTATTATTTAATTAATTAATTTAATTATGTATTCAATCATTAACCAACAAAGATTTAATAGGCACCTCTGCTGTGTGTGGCCCTGAGGCAATGCATGGTATCAGTAGCAGATGCTGTGGTGTGCCACCTACGCTCCTTCTTCCCTCAGGATGCCAGTGGTGCTGGTGGACAAGGGCTCACAACTAAGTCCCTCTTTAGCAATGGCATTTGGCCCAAGGGAGCTGCCTTGCTGAGGTTACTTCTGCTCATTAGAAGCAGCCAGCACTGATAATTGATTGGCTGGGGGGCCAAAGGCTTAGGAGCCTTGATGCAATTTGCAATGGCTTTGAAGACCATCATAGATCCAGAACTTCCCATTGGACTGGATTGGAGTACTTTTCTTGGCCCAATTCTCCTTTCCTCACTCCCACTCTTACAGGTTCAAGAAGTTTATACAGGCTAACAGAGAAGTCAGACAAATAAACTGGCAGACAAAACAGTGTGGTAAGAGACATGGCCAGAGAAAGTCTAGGTTATACTAGAAGTCTGGCTGGGGTGGGTGCAGGGAAGAGAAGAAAGCTCCTGTAGGAACCAAGTTCTCAGTGAGAAGTGAAGCCTGAGCCAGAGTTATTCAGGAAAACCAACCAGCAGAGCTGGCAGGACAGCAGAGTGGCCATCTAAGAGATTAGTGTATGGAAAGGCCCAGGGGAATCGAGGGCATGTAGCACTGGGAAGGGTGAGAGGCAAGGCTGGAGAGGAAGGTGGTAGGAAGAAGGTACACAGCACACAGATCATGAAGGCCTAGTAGCCATATTGAGGGATTTGGAAGTGTTAAGTGGTTTTTAAAACAAGGAATGGCAGCATCAGATTTGTATGTAAGAAATAGCTTCTGGAAGACTGATAAGTAGCAAGAGAAGATGCAAAGAGACCAGTAAGATGGTGCTGTTGAACACCATGGGAAAAATGACTGTGGATCATGGAAGCAAGGATAGAAAGAAATGAATTGACTTGGGGGCTACTTATAAGACAGAATAAGTAGGATGACTTTCGAACAAGGGAATAGGGAGAATGGTGGTGGCATTTGCTGAGGTGATGAGACTAGAGAGGGTTTGAACTATGGGGTTTGAGGTGCTGAAAAGACATCTCAGTGTAAGCCTCAAATGGGCAGCTGAGTATATCAATCTGAGGCTCACGGAAGAGAAGTGGGCTGCAGATACAGGTTTAGAATTCTCCATAAAGACAGTAATGAGAATGCCCAGGGGATGTGTGCAGAATAAAAAATGAAGATGTTAGTTTCTGAACTCTAAAGGACATCAACATTTGTGAACAAGAGGTACCTTCAAGGGAGGCTGGGAAAGAGTAGCCAGTGAGATTAGAAAATCCAAGAGTGTGTGGGTCAAAGGAAGCCCAAGGAAAGACGTGGTCAATGATAACATAGATAAAGATGGGCATGTTCTGTGAATGTAGCAACACAGAGATCATTAGCAGTTCTGTGAGGTCTTACGCACAGATGCCAGACTTCTGTGAACTGGAAAATGACTAGAAAATCCCTCTGAGAAAAACACAGTGACTGTGGGAAATCTCTTAGGAAGCAGAGATGGCAGGTATAAGGAACTCTACCAAGGATATCTATGAATGAAAGAGGAAAAAAAAGATAGGGTAGTTAGTTGCCTTGGGGAGATGTTGACTTTGGGGAGGGTTCTAATTAAGATGGGAATCAACTGGGCATGGTTAAGGCTGTTGGAAGGCAGCCGAAAGAGTGGAGCGACAAATGAGAAGCTAAGGGAACAATGCCAGGACTGGAAGACAGGCCGATGCTCGAGCAAATGGCGAGGAAGAAACAGAGGCTGATGGGCAGTCAGTACAGGAGACTGACGACAAGAAGGTGGGATAGGGTGAGCTCTTCCCTGGAAGAGAAGTTGGCTTTGAATAGAAGATAGGCTCCTCCCTGTGATAGGAAGAAAGGAGAATCTTGGGTGAGTTTGTGGGTATGTGGCAGCTCCTAATGACGTCTATGGAGTAGGATGACCATCTTCCAGGGCATGGGAGGCATGGGTGGCAGGGTGGCATGTTTGAGGTTAGTAGATATTTGCTCTATCTGCTTTTGAGAAGGGGACCAGGACAAGGTAGAAAGTAGCATGTAGGGCCCATTTGCTGATGGAAACTGGGAATCCATCAGGGTTTCTGACTTCCAAATTAGGGGCAGGAGAGAGGAAGATTCTGATTTTTGGTAGAAAGTTAGAAACTAGCACTCAGAAGCATGGGTACAGATCCAAAGTTGGACTGTGAACTCTGCCACATGGGTGAGTCAGAAGGACTAGGTGGAGGAGGAAGGTGAGCTCTTGGCAGACAGAGCAGCAGTGATGGGTGCTGGTATTGAGAAGGACCAAAGAGACTGGGGATGCTTGAGGTTGGGATGTTTACATTTTAAAATGCAGAGGCAAAACTAGATTGAGTGATAATAACAGGCAGACTGAGACCTTCAGAGTGGATAGATGACACAGATAGGAGTGCAGGTCCCCAGAGATAATGACATCAAGGAGCTGAGTCTAGGTGTTGAAGTTATTACTAGCATTGGTAGCCCAATGCTAGAGTGGATGAAGGGGTGGGGGACTGTTGATGGGCAGTCTGTATGGGACCCCAATGACAAAGAACAGACATGACAAGGAGTTCAGAGGAGCATTTTAGGAGGCAAAAGGGAGCTCTGAGGAACAAGAGTGCTGCAGCTGTGGGAGAATGTGCCTGTCAAAGAAGAAGGGTCCTCTGGGAAGAGTTAAGAGGTGGAGGCCCAGGAGAAGAGTTGAAGGTATCAGGGGCCACAAGGCAAGGGTGGGTAGAGACAACATATTAGGAACGAGAAAACGAAGTATATGCTATATCCAGGTACCTGCCCTGGAGAAGAGGGAATAGGAGACTGATCATATTACATCTGAGTGAAACAGTTCTAGATCCTCCTCTGTCTTTGAAGGCAGGAAAGAGGAAGCTTTTAGGTTTCTGGCAAGAAGTTGGCAGAGGCATGCTGGATGTAAGCAAATTCTGGCCCAAAGAAGAGGCAAGAGTTACAATTTTTACCTGTTAGTATTCCTAAGGCCACCCAGCCACCTTCGGTGTCAGGGTAGCTTGGCACCCTTTGGGGAGAAATCTGTTCTGGTCTAGATAGATTTGGGGAGCTCTTAAAGCTCTAGGCCATGGCACTCTAGAAACTTCATATTCTGCTGGGATATTGAGAAGACCCCATTCTTGGCAAGGGAAAGCACCCCAGAAAAAGAGGAAAATAAAAAAGTAAGCTGAGTGAGTCAGAACAAAGAAAAGTCAGTTTACATTTGAGGTAGCCATTGCTAGCATGCTTCCTTTTCTGAAATTCTAGCCTGTTGGGGATACACCTTACAAACACCCTGCTGGGTCTGTGAACACTCTGAGGAAAATAACAGCCATAGAAGAGACTGTGGCAAGTCCTAGAAAAAGGTACATCTTTTAGGGCATTTCCTGCCCAATAAACAGGCAAAGCAGATACCCACTGTGGAAATGTGTATTTGCCTGGGGTAGAAATCAAGGGAGTAGCTCCAGCCCTGAGATATGGGCAGAAGAGCTTATATCCCTTATCACAGAGGAAGATCCCTGTGGTGGGGATGGGACGAAAATGCCTCCCTCCAGAGAGAACTAGTGGAGTTTAATACCTCCTAGAAATCTGTGTGATCTCAAGCAGGAGGCTCTCCCAATATAAGGCTCAGATTTTAGATTTCTGAAGGCTACCCTTAAGGTTACTAATAATAACAATAGAAGCTGGTATGCTCAATCAGAGAAATTGCTGGCATCTTTGTTCCCTGCCTTCCATCTTACCCTCTGGGCAAATAGACTTCTATAAAATCAGAGTGGAGCAAACACTCTGGGCTATTGCCAGAAGCCCACAAATAGGCACAGACTCCTGAACTCCCACCTTTAATTCTACTCTATGTTTCATGTCTCTCTTTTTTTTTTTTTTTTTGTAGAGACAGAGTCTCACTTTATCACCCTCAGTAGAGTGCCGTGGCGTCACACTGCTCACAGCAACCTCCAACTCCTGGGCTTAGGCAATTCTCTTGCCTCGGCTTCCAGAGTAGCTGGGACTACAGGGGCCCACCACAACACCCTGTTTTTTTTGTTGCAGTTTGGCTGGGGCTGGGTTTGAACCTGCCACCCTCGGTATATGGAGCTGGAGTCCTACTTTTGAGCCATAGGAGGTGCCCTGTGTCTCTTTCTTTACTATGGCTTCTAACTCTATATTTCTTCATTCAACTGCCACCAGTTTCCACAGGTCTTAGTGGACTCTGCTCCCAGCTCGGGACCCCAAAAATATTCCCCTCATTAGTTATCTCATTTATTCACTCTTCAATCCACTCATTTATTCTTCCATCTTAACATTAGTGTTTCCTCCCTCCCTCATCTGAAAGGGACTTAAAATATTCATATTAGCACTTACTATATGCCAGACAGAGACCCAGGGTTTTAGAAATGTGCTGTTCCCTGTCTCTAACTCCTTTTCCAAACAAAATCCGTCCTTCCAACCTGGCCTTGACCAAATTTCACCTCCTCACTGAAAGCTATATCATGTGAGCCATCATCTTTTCTCTTTGGAATTCTTTTAGTACTTAAGCTCTGAAGCACATACTTTGCTACTAACTATATTTTATTCCAGTTAAGTCTGCCTCTTCAACTAAACTTTAAATCCTTTGGGGATGGAGATTTAACATACAAATGTGTAATGTCTCTAATATCTGCTAAGGTACTAAAGGCATGGTAAGCCCTCAGTAACAGGAATTGCATTTTAAAGAGGCCTGGCCCCTCTGCAACGGAGTGGTTCTTAACCATACACTTTATAACTGGGGCTAATAATGAACTCTCTCGAGTTCTCAGGAACACTCATTGGAGCATGAACAGTTTAAATTACAAGGTCAGCACTAAGAAAGACAAAAGATAAAATCTGAAGAGCTATAAAGTAGCAATTTACATTTGTTCTCTCCAGACTAAGGAATACATTACAACACACTGACAAGTTAATGTTGGAGCTTTGTTGAAAGCTGAATGTTACACATATTTTGTTGCATCCACTTTAGGTGTCTATGGAGAGTGCTGAGATTATGCAGGTTCCTATCTTGCTAGGGCCATCTGCTTAGCAAGACAACTGTCATAATCTAGAACTTGATCCCAGGGCATTTCTCGAATACAGTGAGTGAGTGACCCAGTTCAAAAAAATGAGAAATAAATGTCACAGATTTCTCATATAGCTTGTCACTCTACGGGTGGGAGAGAAAGTGGGGGGAAAGGCGAACATTTAGAAGTTCTACATGGGGCCTTTAAGATGCCAACATGGAGAAATAAGAAAACTTGTTCCCAGCAATCTTCCCTTAACCAAATGTAACTTTTTTCATTGCTCATCTGATGTTTCCCTGATGCCTATACTTTAAAATCACTAAGCTTTATGTTTTTGCATTTACTTATCTTCCAGTATTACTTTACGTTCTTCCTTTTTATTCTCATTTCCTCTTTATAAATCTCCTCTGTCTCCACACCCAATATTTAAAAGATGTGTATGTTTTTAATTAAATATTTTTATGTCAATGCCCAGAGTGTAGTTTGTAGTGAGAAAAGGACTGGGTTTGTACCCAGGATACTAGACCAGTGCTTCTTCATGAATAGTTCTTTAAAGTTCCCATCCTTAGAATCTGCCTAGGCCCAGTATTTCTGTAGCGTCAAAGAGGAAGCGCCTTTCTGGTGCATCTGAAACTCCTGGTGGAGGGCAGCTGCACATTAAGGGTGGTAATTGTAATGCTTAATTTATATTCATTATAACCTTAAATTGATTGATAAGATCACCTCTGTACAACAGTTTTTTAATATGGAGCTTGCAGCTTTCAGTTTATTTAGCATTCACCACTGTGTGGCAGGCACTGGCCTAAGGATACAGACATGAATTAACTGCTCTTGTAGGTCTTATAGTGGTGGGAAAATGTAATCTGGCATATCATTTCCCATGACTGTTCTAGTTTCCACCCCTCTACTCTCCCTGTGTAAAATGTCTTTCTTTTGTAGGGAGGAGCATAAGCAGTTGCCTATTATTGTATCCAGGCTTAAGGACCCGTGAAGTGGGCATCATTTGTAAAGCACCCAATGAAAGCAAGGAACTATTGGGGGAATCAACTTCTCAGACAGTTGAGAAGCTTGAAACCTAGGGAGTACAGGATTGTCCAAAGATCACATAGCCCAGGTGTCCTCAAACTACAGCCCATGGGTCACATGAGGCCCGCCTAGGACATTTATCCGGCCCACTGGGTGTTTTTGCCACTGCTGCCTGTCCTGCTTAGCAGCTGACTCATCCCAGGGCCCGCGGTCCAGCCCTCCAACAGTCTGAGGGACAGTGAACTGGCTCCCTGTTTAAAAAGTTGGAGGACCCCTGATATAGCCCTTGCTCTCCAGCCCCCAACAGGCTACATTCTCTCTTGCTACACCCCATCCTGAGTGGTTAGCCTCAGGCTCTGGGAAGACAAAGAGCTTGTCATCCTCCTCATATATTATCCACTACATGGAACACTTACTGAGCAATTACTTAGATCCAAACAGTGAGTTTAAATATTCTTGAGCAATTACTTTGACAAAGGTAATTGTTAGATACTTTACACACACTGTATGTAAGGGCTGATATGGGTGAATGCTGTGACTGGAACCTAGACCCAAATTGACTACATTTTTTAAAAACTAATACTTCACACTGCCCATCTCTGGGAATCTATGGTTGCCAAGCCAAGAAGGGTAAGCACTGATAAGCACTATGTAGTAATAAAAATCCAGTAGGTGTATCTTAAATATGTGTGTTCCTCTTTCAGTTAAGTTCAACAAACTTTCATAGCTAGGCTCTGAGAGACAATTGAAGATGGACATAAAAGGTTCCTTGTCCTCTAGAAATTCAAGACCAAGGAAGATGAGGGCTAGAATGAAATGCCTTCCAGGAGACAGTGTTATGAATGATCGTTTGATTATATTATCTCCTGCATTCAACCACTCATCTAATTCATTTAACAAACGTCTGGTAAAATGGTTATCAGTTGAAGGAAAGCACCTCCTGAACCCAGGGCCTATCACACAGAAGAGGAGACACATAAGAAAAACAACAGTCCAAAGGTTGAACCTCTTTTTCCGTGAATCTTCCTAATATTTATTTAAAATATCTTGATATTACCTTCAATAGACATTGTATTAGGTGTCTATTAATCTAATAAATTCAACATTAATCCCAGAAGTAACAATGGATTCGTATGACATTGTTTCAGAATCCAAGGACTCTGCATTCCACTTGCAACCATATTTTAAAAACCAATGTACAAAAATAGTAGTTGTTTCAGCTCCAATAAAGACATCTGAAAATCCAAATTCACAAAACATACATAGTATGAAGGATTACTGATCAGCATGGCAAACACTTTTCCCTTTAGAAAAGCACCCACTCTTCCTTAAAAAAAGCATACTAATGAATGGTTCAAAGAAACAAAGAATCCACAGCCTCGTGAAGTCCCTGGAATTACAATGGAGATAAGCAGAATGATGTGCCTTGATTTAAGAAATCGGGATTTAAAAACAACTTTTTGGATGAAGCTCACTGGACACCGCCAGGAAAGGAACCTCTGGGTTATAATCCATGAGACACTAGGGCTTTGCGCAAAGAATTCATTAGTAGAAAGGAGAAGGGATAACCAGGGTCTAACCTGCTTTTTGAATTTTCCCGGGTTTCATGCATTCTGTTGCTCTGTGAAAGAACACGCACTTTCAACTTCAGTTTCCTGTCTTATTACCACAAAGTTTACCTGCTTTCTATTAACCAAAAAGGTCACAGCAGATACAACAAACTGAACATACTTGTTGATAATCTTTCCTGGTGGGGAATTCCATTTATCCCGTTCAGCTTGGGCGCCTATCCTGGTTTGAGGTTTACACTGTGCCTCAACCCTTACGGGCGGCCCGCGAGATACTTTATTTTAAATATGGGTAGTGCTAATTCTTCGCATCCGAGAATGAGGAGCCGCCCGCCGCTGCGCTCCAAGTTGGGCGAACACAGCTGGCGGGACGAACCGGGCGCCCCGGGCGTGCGCACAGCGCCCCTCCGTGGTCGTCCCAGGGCGCCTTCCCCAGGGTCCGCCCGCCCCCACCTCGAGCCGCGCGGGCTGCACTCGCAGCCTTAATCGGTTCCGAAACTTCCACCAGCGACCACCGACAGTATAGGGATCTTCCTCCTGCCCCGCCACTTCCCAAAGGCAGCGGCCCCGCTTCCGGAAGGCAGTCGGCAGCCTCGCCAAGCCGGGGCTCCGCGCGGGCCACCAGGAGGGAGGGAGTCGCGGGGCGGCCGCGAGGTCGAGCCCCGCCCTCTCCGGAAGTCCGCGCGTGCGCGTTCGCCGTTCCGAACCGCGCGTCCGGCGCGGAGGGGCGGCGGGGGCGGGGCCGCGGCCGCTCACGGGGTGTCTCCGCCCCCGCCCCCCGGCGTTCCTCGGTCGCCGTGACAACCGGAGCAGCTGCAACGGCGGTGAGCGCGCGAGTCCGGCGCCGCCTCTCGGCCGTACAGCCAAGCAGGCAGTCGCCGCCCGGCCTTCGTGTTCTCCCCGCCTCCTGGCCCGCGGGGAGGGACGGGCCCTCCCTCCGCCCTCCGCTCTCCGCCCGCCCGCTGGAGAGTGAGCGGCGCTCGGCCGCCCCGCCAGCCCGCGGTTCTCCAGCCGCCGTCCGGGCGCGCGCAGCGAGCGGGCGCGACTATGCCAAGATGGTCCTGCAGGCGCGGAACAAGCACCGGGAGGCGGCTCCCAAGCCGCCCCAGCCGCCCCGCGCCTCGCAGTCGCTGTTGAGAGGAGCGCCGGACATCGGCGCCGGGGAGCCCGGGCCCGAGCGCGCGCCACCGTCCCCAGGGCGCAAGGGCGCCGCGGGCAGGAAGGGGCCCCGCGCCGAGCCCGCCGCGCTGCTCGCCCGGGGCGGCCTCGGGGGGCGCCTGGTGGCCGGGCTGCGCGGGGCGCTGGGCCTGCGGCGCGCGGGGCGCGGCCGGACCTGGACCACGCTCCTGTTAGGTGAGCAGCCCCGGGCGCGCGGGCGCGGCTGGGACGCGAACTTTGAGATGCAGGCTCTCTTCCCCTCGCCTTCCTTCCTTCCCCTCTTCTCCCGCTTCCGCCGCGCTGAGTCTGCCGGCTGGTCCCCGCCAGTTTGTAGCCCTCTCTGACTTTTTTCCTGGGACGTTCTTACCTCCTGTTCCCTTTTCCCTTTCTCAGGTTCAGTCCTCCTTTCACTGTTCCTACCCGCTCTCTTTCATGGGCTTAAGAAAAAAAAAAAAAGCCCTGAGATCAACAGCTGCCTGGCCTGGCCTGGCCGCGAACAGGCTGGTCGGGGCTGACGAGGCTTGGGTGCGCTGTTTGGCGCGGCTGTCCACCTTCCAGTTATCTTGGTCCCTGACTGCGAGGGTAGTTTGCTTTGCCTTGGGATGGATTCCTGCAGAGCTCAAAGCAAACGCACGTTCCCTGTCCTGGAAAGTTGCTTAAACTTATAATTAAATTTCAGCGTGCATTTTTCTTCTCTGCCGCAAACACTGCCGGCGACATTTATTTGTAATTACTCTCGACACGTTACTTTCCAGGTTATGTTGTATTTTGGGCTCCCGAGCCTTAATCCTTCCTGGTGGCCTGGGAACACTTGATACGGAAGGCTGTCCTCCTTTCTCTCCGCTTTGCACCAAATGGATAATGTATAAACGATGTGCTGAAAAAAAAGTTGAAGCCTTCGCCTGTGTGGACCGATTACAGGTTTCCTTTGTTTTTGGATTGACATTCCGATAAGGCAGGTTATAGCGGATTGGCCAGTAGGCCGATTTTTTTCAAAGTCAGCTGGCAAGATGCTCTAACACAACCTTTCTTATATAAATGGGCTTTTGCTACTGATTTATTCGAATATTGGTGAGTTATCTCTTAACTGTATTTTCAAATTTAGTAAATGACCCAAAGTTCCCTTAGCAAAGAGTTTGGTTAGGCAGAGGGATACAACACAGCAAGTTGGCTTCCCTTGAAATCACAACCACTGCCCTAAGACACAGTAATAAACAGCCAGAGTCATTTTTGTATGTGTGTTCCAATGGGCCCAGAAAGGTTATTATTAGGATACTTTTTTCTTATAGTAGATTCAAGCCTAGAAGAATTCAAGTTTTTTCAGCACCTTCTTCCTTGCTTTTCAGTAGCAAGCTAGAAAACCTGGCTAGTGTGCAGGTTAGGTAAGTTCACCTTGGGGAGGCAGCATGATACAGTGGATGAGACAGAGCCTTCAGATCAGTACACCGTGGTTCAGTTTGGTTTGTCTTAAGTTACTTTCTTTGTGAGCTTTTCCTTCTTTGTTAGGTGAAATTAATTCAATGCCAGATTTACTTTGCAGGGTTAGCTTTTAGGAGCATAACTGAAAGGGGTGGGTGATACATGGGAAGGCACTATGTGTTTAAATCATTTGACAAATTGTAGTTGTTGTAAATAAAAGCAAATGCATAATACTGATTTGAGATATCGTGACAGAATGTTTTATTTTTATGAAATGGCTGGTATAAACATTAACTGCTTTGTAGTAAAATAGAATGACATTGCATCTTCAGGGAGGTTACGATAAGAAATCGTAGTATCTATTGCCATTTTTCTCCACATTTTCTTTTCTTATAATTGAGTTTCCTTTGAATCTTTTCATACTGGATAATTTATATTTGGGTTTAACCCATAAGAAATACAGTTTCACATTAGCATAACAGTACAGCACTTTGTTTGACTTTTCCTCTTTGATCATTGAAAGAGGTGCAGTGAATGTGGTACACCATATACTTGGATGTTCCAGGGAGAGTAGTCATCAGATGTGTAGAGGTTGGATGAACAGACCAAGGTCGAGACTTCCTACATGAGGCCACACTTCGAGGGATTTGAGGGATGTTTCTGCTGAATGATTAGACTTGGGGTGTTTGGTTCTTTCTCTGGCCCTGCACCTTCGTAGAACAAACGTCAGACCTATTTCTTCTCTATCCTCGTGCCTTGCTAAGGCAGCAGAAAGCCACTCAGATCCTGTAGATAGGAAGAGTTTACACTTTTTTTTTTTTTTGGCCAGAGCTGGGTTTGAACCGCCACCTCCTGTATATGGGGCCAGCGTCCTACTCCTTTTGAGACATAGGGGCTGCCCAAGAGTTTAAACATTTTTACAAGCTCCCTCATTTCCTCCTTTTCTCCCTCACAGAATGATTGTTGAGCTGAGCTGTATAATACTTTGGTGTGGGATTTTAAAATAACTCTTTGGTCTTCCACTTAGAGAGGCATTGCATTTTCTTTTGTTCTCTAGCATTAATATATAACTGATTGACAAAAGATCGAGTACAACAACTAAATATTAAGCTAGACACAAATGGATTCATTTGTGTTTTTTTTTTTCATTTGTGTTTTTTTTTAACTTGAAACTCCATGATTGAAATGTACATTTTTAAGAGTTAAAACGGGCTAGGGCTTTCCTCCCTATGTTCTAAGCATTAAGGAACTCACTGCCTGCCAACATGGCCCTTTCCTTTATTGGGCAGTGTACCAATATTTACCTCTATAATGTGCAGTACACTCTGCTATCCTTTTGAAAAAGTGTTCTTTATAAACCATTAAGTTGATTTCATGATCCAGTGTTCTGACCCATAACACTTTAATCCAGTGTTGTGAAAACACTGTCTTACAAGAACTGTTTTCTGATTATATGCTTGTTTCAAACTAGTTGAGTGAGCAAAGCATTTAGCTTTCTGGGTCTCAGTTTGTGCACATGTGAGATTAGAGACTAAACCAGTGCTTTCCAATCTTCACTATATACAAGAATTACTTGGAAACTTTCAAACATTTTGATATCCAAGCCACATATCAGACCAATTAAATTTGAATGTGGGATGGGGTTAATGGTGGTTGGGAGGGGAAGTATCAATTTTACAGTTTAATATCTTGTCTCTCTTAAGCAGCAGCCTGTTGCTGAGCTGACTTTGCTCTGTGGCAGCAATTTGCTGGAACGGTGTAAACTCCACTCCCATTTACAAAGGGGTCATGGACGGTCCAGTTTGCCACAGTTTGCCCTACTGTCTATTGTTTCCTCCAAACTAAGCTGTTGTATTTACCATCTGGCAGTTATTTTAATTTGAATTAAGAGTTATCTTTTTTTTAATACCTATGTCCGTCCTCAAAAGATGGAGGGCAAAAGGGTAGCCAGAGGTGGCTCAGTGTTTCAGGAGAAAATGGAAAGGGTGCTTTCCTTTGTGGAGGTGGAAAACAGGCATGTTCAACATGCAACAAAGCATAGCTGTGGTAAGAGACTAACATATGGTGCCATTTCCAAACAATAAAATAAGGTAATCTGAGTATGGAAAAGGCGAGATGATAAATTGACATCAGTCCTGTTTGACTCGGTCACGTCACCTGTCTGGTTCCTGTGGTCAGTGGTCCTTGTACTTTTGCTTTAACCTGGTTCTTAAATGTCAGGGCTTTACAGCCTCAGCATTATGACGTTTTGGGGTAAGATAATTTTTTTGTCATGAATGGCTGTCCTGGCATTGCATGATCAACCTACCTGTGCAGGATGTTTACCATCATCCTTGACTTCTACCAACCAGGAACCAGTAGTACCTCCCCGACTTGTAACAACCAAGTGTCTCAAGATATTGGTCAGTGGACCCTGGGAGGCAAAATTTCAATATTTAGAACCACTGCTTATTCACAACTTGTGAGAACCTCGAAGCCCATATATTGGAAGCACATGCCACTTCTTAGGGCTGAAGGGGTAGGAAGCTGGGTAGAGGCAGAGAGCTGAGCCCAGGTGCTGGGAACTGGGATGGGTGGAGCACTGTGGGGGGTGGTGGTGAAGCAGCACAGGGATCGCAGGGCCAACCTGCATGTGAATCCTGTTTGTACTCATCACCTCTTACTGTTTCTCACTCAGATGCCTTGTCTTTAAGGAGGGGATAGTAAATGTTTTGGTTATGTAGAAGAATAAATGAGAAAAAATATGAAACATTGCACAGTGGACCGATGTATATTCACTAATTATTGGATGCCTGCTATGACAGTGCTAGGGATAAAATGGAGAATGAGACTCTGTACTCTCTCCCTTCATGGGAGCGTACACTCTTGTAGGGGGACAAATAAATGAAAATAATAGCTCATTGTAAGTGCACTGGAGGAAAGAAGCGGGTGAGATAGAAAAAAATGTTGTAAATTCCCACTATAAATAAGTTCAAAAAGAGGCTTGGGATAGGTAGCCTTAAAGATGTTAGCTGCACAGAAGCATGAATCCCATGTGCTAAGGTAGAATGGAGCTTAGCAGTTGAAAGAAGAGAGGGTAGTGGTACATCAAAATGAGGTGAGTATGGATCAGATCTTGATCGGGAGCTTGGGTTTTGTTTCTTCTGCAATGAAAAGCCATTGAGGAGTGTTAAACAGGAGAGAGACATGATTAGTGTTTTTTGTTTTTTTTTTTTGAGACAGAGTCTCACTATGTCACCCTTGATAGAGTGCTGTGACATCATAGCTCACGGCAACCTCAAACTCTTGGATGTAAGCAGTTTTCTGGCCTCAGCCTCCCTAGTAGTTGGGACTATGGGTGCTCACCACAACGCCCAACTATTTCTTTCTTTCTTTTTTTTTTTTTTGTAGTTGTCGTTGTTGTTTGGCAGACCATTGTTGTTTGAACCCACCAGCCCTGGTGTAAGTGGCTAGCACCCTAGCCACTGAGCTATAGGTGCCGAGCTGACATCTGCTCTTGGGGAGATGGGTTGTGTTAATGTAAGCAGAGAGACCAGAGAGGAGACTCTTATCAGGTACCTAGCAAGAGAGTTGTTGGCTTGGTTTTGAGGTGTGGTTTAGAGATAGAAATGCTAAGACTTACTGATGAAGTGGGCTTTCAGTAACAGAAAGGGAAGAGTTATGAGTAATTTCTAGGTTTTTTATCTGTTATAATAGGTTAAATAATGGTAGTATTTAATGAGACGGGGAATTGGAGAGGAGGAGGGGACAGATTTGAGGAAAAGATCAAGAATTCTATCTTAGACATGTTATCTTGGAGGCATTTGTGAGATGTCCAAGTAGAATTGTCAAGTTGGTGATGGGTCATAAGAGAAAAGATCTGAGTGCAGACATAAAAGAGGGAGTTGCCAGAGAACAGGTGGTCTTCACATTCAAGGATATTGAGTTCATATTCCTATATTCATGAGAATAATAGCATCTTGTACTGATATGTAGTTAGTCTGTTAGGCCTTATTGGGTGGGGAATCTGCATCCTTGGTGCCACATGTGGCCTTCTGGATCCTTAACATTTTGATTAAATCTGGATTTTATGGAACAACAGGGATTTGTTCTGTGGTTTAGATTTGGTTGAGGGGCCGTACTTGGGGATCTGAAGATCCACATGTGACCTTGAGGCTGCAATTCCCCACCCTGTCATGACTCTATGATGTTCATACCTCAGCTTTCCTACGGGGAAAGCTGAGACACATGGCTGTTAAGTAATTTGTCCAAGCTTACCCCTAGTAGGTGAGAGGCCAGGATTTGAACCCAGGTAGTGTGGTTCCAGAGTTTAAGCTCTTAGCCTCTATGCTGTATTTCAGTTTTTCTAGGGTGAGAGTGGAGCAAAAGCAGAGACAAAGCCACTGGGTCCAGTTCCGAGAAACATCAACAATTTGTGCTCAATAAATGTTAGGTTTCTTCTTCTTCAGGGGAAGTAAGAGAAGAAAGGGGATCTTATGTAGAGAAACAGGAATAAGGAGTGAAAAGAGCACATAAGAAATAAGAAAAGCTGAGGAAGCAGGAGGCACAGGGACCGCTGGCCATCTTAGTCCTAGCTTTCAAAAGCAACCTCTGAGACATAGCTGAGCACCAGTGGTAAGGATGTATTTACGTGAGTTCATAGGCTTTATGTCAGTATGTTTCCCTAGAAAACCAGTGAGCAAGATGTGAGTTAGAGATTTTAAATAATTTCTCTAATGTTTAAAACCATTATTTTTCTTCCTAAAATAGACTTCCGTTTAACTCTAAAGAATGTTTATAATCACCAAACCTATTTTATTAATAAAAGATATAGTTAGAAGATTTCTGAATATGTGATACTCATGTGCATTCAAGTAACAAGTGTGATGAGTTTAGTATGTGTGGAAATAAGGACATATTATCAATTTTTGGCTAGTAATATGACGTCAATACTTAAAGCAGGTACATTCTTAATTATATGCCTGTCCATTTTGGGATGTTGCTAAGATTTGAACAATGGCTTTCATATATTTTAAACACTTAACCCTATTAGGCTGCATGAATGTCACTTCATTAATTATTAGACATATTAATGCCTCTAAAGTTAAGATAGTGAGATCCAGTTGTCCCTCCATTTCTGTGGGGGATTGCTTCCAGGACCTTCCTTCAAGAATGCTCAAGTCCCAGATATGAGCTGGTGTAGGAGTTGCATCTAACCTGTGCATATCCTCTTGGATACTTTGAGTTGTCTCAGAGTACCCAATACAACGTAAATGGTATGTAAATACATGTTTTACTATCTTCTTTAGGGATTAATAACAAGAAAAAGTCTGTATGTGTTCAGTACAGATATATATTTTTTCCCAAGTATTTTTGATCTAAGTTTGGTTGAATCCACAGATGTGGAACCCAGAGATATGGAGGGCCGACTGTATCTACATTATCATAGAGACTGTAAATCTGTATATATAGTTCCAAGTGGGATAGCTTTAGGCTTTATTGCTTATATGTTTAATCATAAATTCTTATTTTGCTAGGTCATCTTTTGCCATCAGCCTGTACATTACTCAAACCATTGAAACCTCACTCTTCAGGGAAGGGTCTGCTAGTTTTTTTTTTTTAGTTACTCTTAGAACCATTTCATCCTACTGGTTACTAGTCATCAAAACTAGTAAAACTTTTGTCTGTTTCTAAAGGTCCAGACTTTTATGCTGTTGTTTAATCCCATAAAGGGTAGTCTTCATCTCATAGGGAAGATTAAGAAAGGGAAGACCTTTCATAATTCATTTGAGAATCATTGAATAGAAATAAAGTTTAAAAAGTAAAAATCTATTTTCAAAGTACATAAATCTACAAGTATTGTAACATTTTTGTGCTTTAATGTTGTTTTTTATTTTCTCAGTGTTATTATTTTTTTCCTGAGGGCACTTAAATGAATAGCTAATGTATCTTACTGTTTGTCTGGCCTCTTTCTCCATGTGTGACTTCCTTCCCAAGTCGTCAATTGTCAGGAGTGTTTTTCAGCACTATGAACATTGCGTAATGAGTGCTTGGATGGCATTTTGTAATTTTAACTTACTATAGCAGTGAATGGTAATGTAATAGCATAGCTGTGACCAAACTCACTTACAGAAGTTCTGGTTTGGTTCACTGTGCTGACCAAGGGTGGATGTGATTTTATCTACTAGCTTACAGTAATACCAGCTATATGATATACGGTTTATAAATCACTCGACCAATTACTTTTGAAATCTCGCTTTCTAGACATATTTTTAATTTGTGAAGATTATTATGAATGAGAAGAGTTAGGCTTTATTCATATTTTTATACTCACTCAAATTTGCTTCAAGTGTTACTGGTCTGCACTGCATGTTCCTGACAGTACTCACTGCTTTTTGTAATAGAGTCTTTCAGTGCCTCAGTTGTCAAATGGCAGAGTCTTGTTCTTCAGGTTTTAATACTAATCATAAAACACACTTAGGTAACTAATGTTTTGTTTTCTATTATGTTTAAAAGTTTTTTTAGAATAAGACTATTTCTTGGGTGATGCCTATGGCTCAGTGGGTAGGGCACTTGCCCAATATACTGAGGGTAGTGGGTTTGAACCCGACCCGGGCCAAACTGCAACAGCAGCAAGCAACAACAACAAAATAGCTGGTTGTTGTGGTGGGCGCCTGTAATCCCCACTACTTGGGAGGCTGAGGCAAGAGAATCGCCTAAGCCCAGGAGTTGGAGGTTGCTGTGAACTGTGACGTCACGGCACTCTGCCGAGGGTAAGTGAGACTCTGTCTTAAAGAAAAAAAAAAGATTATTTCTTATTCTTTTCTCATCTCTGATCTCCATAGGAATTTCATAAAAATCTAAAACTTAAAGGTTACCTCCTAGAATTTTCCCAGCGAAGAAACCTAAGTAGGACCAACATCATTAGTGAGTTTAGTGGGTGAAGTTTGGAATTGAAGTCTCTTGGCTTTGTTAATTATATCTGTTAAATTGTAGGTGTCAGATCTAAAGTCTAAGTAACTGTCAAAGATACATAAATGAGAAGATGACCTTGTATGTCCCAAGACCCAGTAGCTCTATTAACAAGAGAAAGAACTATTTTACTGGCTTTGCTTATTTGAGGAGTCACTCTGACTTTTATGTCCTTACAGTCAACATGTCATTCTCCATTTTTCTTTACTTAGTTTTTGAAAACTATTCTGAATTTTTTTTATTGTGTTGGTGGGTTGACAATGGTATAAAAAGTAGTAAAATAGTAAAAATAGTGCAAGAGTTTTCTTAATCATTTAAATTAAACGATAAGACATTGTGATATCTAAGGGCAATTTGCAGTTTAGGGGAAATCCATATCTTAAGATTGGATGGCTTATCAGTTAATGTATTGACAAAATCTCTTGCTGAATACGATGGAGCTGGTTGTAGATTGTGTTTGTGTGGTTTTCTTTCTTCTAGTGGAGAGATGCAGCTTCTAGACTTTGCTCATTAGGTATACGTGTATTTTGTGCATGCCCAGAAACATTTAATGAGCTAACACATTATTTTGGTTATATATCTTATCTAGCAATTTGTTCTTAAAACACTGAAATGCATCTTTTCCAATAAAGTGAAAGTTAACTTTATGAAAAACATTAATGTAGGTTATTCCTTGATTTGGAAATGTTTGTATTTGCATACAAGAATAAGACTTTTGACAGAAGTTGGGATTTACTGCCTTTTAAACACATATGTTGAATAACTGTTATATCAATATTGCCCATTTTTATATATGTAAGATGTGTATAAAATATGTGAAAATTTACTTTGTATTAAAAACCTAATTTTGTCTTGTTTAGGGCCAGTGATATATACTTTGCATGCCCTCTTGTTTTTATGCCCCATGTGTGTACTTTAAAATAAACTGTTTTGTGTGGGTGAACATTACACCTAACTCCCACAGTTTTGTCCTTGACGGTTTTGTGATTTCTGAGGCATTTCCTTCTTTGTGCCAGTGCATCCTTTTGTTGAAGGTGCTTAATGTTTTCATGAAACTGAAAATGAAAGAGAAACCCAAGCCCTCCTCCAGGCCTTGCTGCACAACCTGGATCTTGTCATCTTGGACTTCATGGGAAAACAAGAGCCATATCTGCCTCAAAGGGACTCATGGATCATTTTGCTTAATATGTGAGAGGGCTGTATAAACTGTGGCTGATAAACAAATGGTAGACATCATCATTATAATTAAAAGGTTTTCTGTTTTTTGTCTTAGCTGTTGGAAAGCACTGTTTGGCTCAATGCCAGATATATGTAGGAAATTCAGATTAACTGAAGTCATCAAAGACCATCATTACATAGATCGCTGTGAAATCTAGATTTTACTCAGTCAGAGCAATAGTTCCTTCAAATGACTGCATTTTAAAAGCAGTGTTGCTTCTCACTTTGAAACTCTATCTCTATTAATAAATTGAGTGCATTCCTTCTTTACCTATTCAAAATAGAATTTTTTCCCCATTTAAAGTAGAAAGCAAATTTAAATGGCCAAACCTACCAAAGGCTTTGGAGTTTGGGGAGCTGGAAGATCAAAATGAAAACAGAAAATGGTGAGAAAATAGCTGTGCAGTGAAGTAGTGGGAATAGCTGTAGGTAGCTACTCAAGGTCATTAAGTGCTAGGGATAGAGATAACCAAGGAAAGCTTTTTTGCTTCATACTTGGTGAAAATGAGACCCTGAGAGGCTAAGTAAGTTATAAGTCAAATCAAACCAAGGACTATTTCTTCTTAAGAATGGCTTTCTTACCAGCAGTAAAGAAGAATTTGAATTTTCTTTTCCTAACTCTAATTCTTATTTTCAGCTATCAAGTTTTATCAATTTGTCTTTCAGAGTATCTTGTGAAATTACATTTCCTTTTTCCAAGTAAAGCCCATTTCAGTCCTGGTCTCCTCAGCTCATACCTAGATTGTTACCATTTTCTTCTCATGACATAATGGCACAGCTTCTGAAAGTTTGGATTGTGTAAAATCACAGGGGTTTTTATTTTTATTTATTTTTTATTTTTTATTGTTGGGGGTTCATTGAGGGCACAAGAAACCAGATTACACTGATTACATTTGTTAGGTAAAGTTCCTCTTACAATCATGTCTTTCCCCCAAGAGGTATGGCACACACCAAGACCCCACCCCTCTCTCTCCTTCCCTCTTTCTGCTCTTCCTTTCCCCCACTGCTCCCTCCTTCCTTCCTTCTCTCTCTGCTCTCCCCTTCCCCCACCTCCATGATGTCGTTTATTGTCACTAATTGTCCTCATATCAAAATTGAGTACATAGGATTCATGCTTCTCCATTCTTGTGATGCTTTACTAAGAATAATGTGTTCCACTTCCATCCAGGTTAATACAAAGGCTGTAAAGTCTCCATCAATCACTTTCTTATTGGA
>CAUYQV010052409.1:0-11051 GCA_963574575.1 Galagoides demidoff
CCCCCCCCCCCCCCCCCCCCCCCCCCCCCCCCCCCCCCCCCCCCCCCCCACCCCCCCCCCCCCCCCCCCCCCCCCCCCGCCCCCGCCCCCCGCCCCCCCCCCCCCCCCCCCCCCCCCCCCCCCCCCCCCCCCCCCCCCCCCCCCCCCCCCCCCCCCCCCCCCCCCCCCCCCCCCCCCCCGCCCTGTGGAAAGGGTGCCTGAAAGAAAAATCCTGCCCCTGAAAAGGTCACAGGCAAAAGGGAAGGAGCTCAGACTACTCTCCTGCTTTCCAGCTAGGCCTGCTTTGGGTGCAGAAGTTGCATGAATGTGTGGGAGCTCCTTGCCTCCCTGCCACACCAAAAAGCTCAATTAACAGTGACCAAAACCACCACCACCCAAGTGGCAGACAAAAAACAAGGTATGGCACTAACCCTATAACCATGTTATGCCAGGGAAGTCTGTTCAGACAGCGGCAGGGATGGCTGAGTGAATGCTCCCAACCCGGCAACTGCACACCACAACAAAGGGAGGCCAAACAGGAATGTGGCCACCATCTACGCCATGGACTATACGTAGCCTGCATGCCCTACCAGCCATCTCATTATTTTCCTTTAGGCGTCCACATTTTATATTTGCCTCAATTGTTCCTACTTCCATGTCCCCAAACACTTTCCTGGGGAGCTGCACTGAACACCCTGGTTGTCCCCAGCCACAATAAGTCCCATGCAGAAAGGAA
Organism: Galagoides demidoff; assembly: GCA_963574575.1. NCBI lineage: Eukaryota > Metazoa > Chordata > Mammalia > Primates > Galagidae > Galagoides > Galagoides demidoff. Next base: position 716 of record CAUYQV010052409.1, read on the forward strand.
AGCAAACACAATGAAGGCAGAGAATGGGAGGTGCCCTGCCAAGACAGACAGGACAGCACACACCCCTCCCTTCCGGACAGGTCTAGCACAGGGAGAAGGCTGGGCAGGCAAACGTCACCAAGAAATAAAACCTTCTACTTGTGCCCATGGCCAGCACTCAGTGGCGCTCACAAAAGTGGCAGTGGGAGCTGCTGCCTCCCTCAGCCTGGGGTGGGTTCAGGCAGGTGTGCCTGCCCCAAGGCCTGGGGAGCCTCAATCCTTCCATGAGCACATCTACCACAGACACGAGGAGGGGGGCTGAGGTGTTTCTAAGGGTCCACACCACTGTATAAGACAGGCAGGAAGTGCTGGTATGTTAGGGGCATCAGCAAGGATAGGTCCACAGGCTGGCCCCAACACTTCCCACAGAGATGTGTGACCACAGCAGAGACCATGGCTTCCTCCCAAGAGGAGGTCTGACAGCAGGCCACAGCCTCTTTGTCCCAAGAGTGCCCCTTTCCAGCCCCTGGAAGCTCTTGATAACAGGATATGGGTGGCAGCTTCCAGTATGGGCGGCTTTCCCAGGACCTGGACCTGGCCTTGGTGAGGAAAGGCAGACTGGCAGCAACTTTGGGACAAAGGATGGAAGCTAGCACCACTGAGGAGGGTACACACACACCAGAGAGGGGAAAGACAGTCCTGCCGAGTGCCAGCCCTGCCCAGGCACCTCAGGTGAGAGAACAACAGCCAGTCCCCACCAGCTCTGAGAACACTCTGCGGGAGGGTTCCAGCAGACCAAGCAGGAGAAACCATGTTGCAGAGGGTGTACAGGAGGGAGTCCTATGGTCATGACCACTGTTTTTTCTAAAGAGAATCTGGACACAACGGTATTCCCAGGCAAACACCTCCGAAGTCCAGCACCCAGAGCTCCCCTGGATGTAGCCCTGATGCCAAAAGGCTGTTCCCAAAAACACAGCGCGGAGGGGGGCTGTGGCTGGAGGTGCTGATGTAACAAGACAGCTTTCATGCTCACACCTCTACACCCTGTCCTCCTTCCAACACACTCAAGCTCCACATGTGCACACTCCATGCTCTCACAGCCTCCTCCAATGCCCCTCCACCAGCCTGAAAACCTGAAAGCAGACCCTGTTGCTTCTCCCTCTGGGGACCCAGCACAGGACCAGGTACAAGGCAGCCCAGAAGCTCAGTCAGACCTGAAGCCCTGCATGAGGAATGGTCCAGCTCACTGCCATAAAAGGACTGTTCGTGGCAGCAAAAAATGGACACACTCAAATTTCTATCACTAGTACAAGGATAAGCAAAACCCATCCATCTCCACCCAATGGAATCTCATTTGCAAAAAGGACGGAACACTGACACAACAATGTGGATGAACTTTGAAAACACTGCACTACTTGAACCAGCCACAAAGACCACATAGTGGGATTTCCTTTAGAAGAATCGGTAAATCTATATGGGCAGAAAGCAAGTTAGTGGCTGCCTCTGGCTGGATAGGAGGCTTCTTTGGGGAATGATGGTAATGTTCTAAAATTAAACTGTGGTGATGGTTACACAACCCTATAATTTTACTAAAAATTATTTAATTGTACACTTAAAACAAGTTAACTTTCTAGTATGTAGATTACACCTCCAGGAGACTGTTAAAAAAAAAAAGCCTAGAAACTTAAGCCAATTCAGTCCGGGTGCCCCCCAGTCAAATCCCCCTAGTCAAAGTGCACACAGGATTCTCTCTCCTTCAGAAGGGAAGACACCTGAAAGACTCTAGCTAGCCATACTTCACAGCTGACCTGGAGACTGTCTTCCACTTCTGCCACACTCTATAAAATCACTGCACTTTCACCTTCTTTTGCCAGAGCCAGAAATCTCTACCTACACCTCACCTGCTACTTGGTGCTGGTGTCAAAGCACCGTGCAGCCTTGAAGAGAAGAGCACTAGACCCCAGGAAGGGGCCTGCCCTGGTCAGGCACAGGCTGGTGAGGTTGCCTAGAGGAGTGTGGACAGCCAATTGTCCCTGCAAACTTCACCTGGTGGGCGGCAAAAGAGGGGTCGGAAGGGGGAGGAGTGTGTCTCCTCCCCTGCATTTCCAAATGCTCAAAAGCTTCTGGATTGTGCTTTCTATTGGGTAAAAACTTAGACTCCTTATCTTCTGCTGACAGATACCCATCACTGCCAGTGGTGGATAAGACAAAAGTTTCTCCCAAACTTCCGAATGCTGTGGTAGAGCTTTTCCCTTGTCCAGACTTCACCAGGTCTCCTATAGCTCATGCAGTAGCTGGTTTACTACTCAGTGGCAAAAGATAATGCCTTGTTATCAGCTATCCAAAATGGAATTGAGCTTAACTATAAGTAGAAACCCTTTTCAAACTATAAATTATTCTTTATAAGAAAAAGAAGAAAAATTTAACTCTACCACTACTTCACAGCAAGCTCAGGCAATACCAGGCAGAGGGAACACACAGGAAAGAGAGGGCAGTGGGCCTGCCTGCAAACCACCTCCAGAGAAGTCCGGCATTGCTCACCACAGCCTCACTGTGCTGGCCCTGCCCAGCAGAGTGCCTTGAAGAGCCTCCCCCACTTCCTCAGAAGCAGCTGCCAGACTGCTCAGAATTGGCTCTCAGCTCTTCTCCCAGGGATGAGGGTTTTCACCTGCACATCTACTGAGATGGGAAGTAAAGGCCGTGAGCACTTTTTGCTCCTCAGTTGGGTTCATACTTTGTCCCCAGAGATGAACTAATTCAAAGAAACACTTTTTTAAAAAATTAAAAACAAAACTTTTAAGGCTTGGTGCCTATAGCTCAGTGGCTAGGGCACCAGCCATATAAACCAAAGCTGGTGGACCTGCCAAATGACACTGACAACTACAACAACAACAACAACAAAAAATAGCCAGGCATTGTGGTGGGCACTTGTAGTTCCAGTTACTTGGGAGGCTGAGGCATAAGAATTGCTTCAGGCCAAGAGTTTGAGGTTCCTGTGAGCTGTGGTGCCAGAGTACTCTACCAAGAGCGATATAATGAGAATCTGTCTCAAAAAAAAAAAAAAAAATTAAAAACGTAAAAGACTGAACTCCAGACTAACCACCTGGTTGTCATTGAATGGTATGAATAAAAATATCAGCTAATAGTCAAAAATAACACATTTCCCCCAGTTCCAGACCAAAACTTAGTTAAAAGGATTAACAGCGGGCGGCGCCTGTGGCTCAAAGGAGTAGGGCACTGGCCTCATATGCTGGAGGTGGCAGGTTCAAACCCATGCAAAAAAAAAAAAAAGGATTAACAGCCAACTAAAGTCCTAGCCCTGAGCACAGGAAAGTTGCTCAGGCAGGGCAGGCTCCTTTCCTCACCACAGACCCCTTTGCAGAGTGGGTCACTCTGCACCATTCATATCTTCCTACCGTTACTACACATGCACAATAAACACGTGAAATGGGCAGAAGGTAAGGAGGCCAGGTGAACCCCTGGCCGTACCAGTCACTTAAAACAGGATGCACATATTTAAGAAACTGCTAAAGAATCCATGATTCAGGGTGGGGCCTGTGGCTCAAAAGGGTAAGGTGCTGGCCCCATATGCCAGAGGTGGTGGGTTCAAACCCAGCCTTGGCCAAAAACTGCAAAAAACAAACAAACAAAAAATCCATGATTCACAAACCAACATGCAACCCACTAAATTTAAAGACACATATGCATTCAAGTCAGGGTAAATGGGACTGAAAAAGAAAACATATATGCAAAGATAATCACATTCCATCCTAAACCCTCTTTAAAAACCTCTGTTACACTTTTGGAACTGTGTATTTTTATAGCCAGGTGGCAACAAACGCTCCACTTCCCAGTGCCTCAAGAGGCAGCAGCTCCAAGGGGCCCATCCGCATTCCTCTAGCACCTGTCCCCCAGCCTGAGGCCTATGAGATGGATAATCCACTGCCCTTCCCTGGGGTCTACCTGGTTCCCAAAGTCCTCATGAGGGTCACAAGAACTAGTTGCTCAGAAACCTAATTGCAGTTAATGTCTGAATATTCACAATGATGACAGCAAGGTCTGTAGCCTCAGTCAGTTTATAAAGACTGACTGCTGGTCAGTTTTCAAGCACAAAGTACCTGCTACTACTTATGGATATGCAAATACAATAATATACACAGAGGCAAAATGTGATCTGCTGTGTCTTCAAAATCCCAGGTGATCAGGCTGGTCCTCCTGACACAAAGCCCTGTGAATTTGTGAACTCACCCGATCAAGAAATCTACTTCTTCAGAACAGGCTCACAAGGAGGCCAGGGTGCTTGTGATGCAGTCTCTCCCAGTAAATACACAAAACAAGTCCATGTGTATGAATCAAAGAAAGCAAACACAGCTGTGTGCCCTAAACTATCAGGGCCCATGGGTTTCAGTGGCCTGGTACAAAACACCTGTCCATACTCACAGTAACCAACATTTGCCGCATGCCAAGCACAGTGCCAAGACTACTTCAGTTACCCTTCCCCAGCTAGTGGTACAATTTCCATCTTACAGGTGATTTTTAGAAACAGGTGGGTAGCCACCCAAAGGTACACAGCTAAGAAGCAGAGGGCTGGGAAGGAAGCACTGGCTCTAAAGAGGCCAGATGAGCCAGCCCACACGTGGCAGGTCCCTGCACTTTACACGCTGTCCTGGCTCCACGCCCACCCCTGCAGCACTCAGCACCTCTTCGGTTTTTTGGCTGGCCTTCCCCCTCCCTGGATTCCATGCAATCTGAAGATTAGAAAAGTTCTGATCTATCGCTTCGATCTCCCTCACGGCACCAACCACAGCCCTGTCCTATATCCGCCAAGGGCCTGAGAGACTGAAACAACGTCCATCAAGCCTTTCACCTCCCTTGCTGGACTGCAGCATCTAAACTGCGGCAGAGTTCCCGCTCCCACCCCAGGAACCTGGAATGAGCGACCTAACTCCCGAGGTTGCTCCGGGTCCAGGTACAGAGAAGCAGGTGTAGATAGACCGAGCCCATGCCACCGGCTGAAAAGTGCCTGCCCTCTTGTTTCTCAAAAAGAAAACAGTAAAAAAAAATTTTTTTTTAATCATTTTACCCAGAATAACTATTCTGCAGGCAACGTGACGACGTTTCACCTGTTTTTCCTCGTTCCTCTAATTCCCGGCAGCTACACACAAAGCAGACCGCAGCGAGAAGCCCAGCTCTGCTCCCAACGCGCCAGCAGTTTCCCGGCTTCCTTCCTACTCCACCCTCGAGCGCGGCCGCCGCGGCAGTCGCTCAACAACGAGACCGGCGCCTAGCGCGACGCTGCCCTGCCACACCCGGCTGGCCGAGCCCGCTCTGCCCCTTGCCCGACACCCAGCTGACGTCTCAGAGAAGTTGCAGTCCTTCACTTTTCTTTTTTGAAAAGACCTGCGTTTTGCCGGCGTCGCAGTTATTTTTTCCACAAACAAGTTCCCCGCAGCAACTGGAGCAAGCAGCTCAGTCCAGCCGGCGCAGGCGGGCCCTGACCCCGGACGGAGACAGAGCCAGGTTGTCCTCGAGACGCGCGGCCCCGGCCCGGCCCGCCTCCAGCCGGAGTGGGCCCAGAACCCAGCGCGCCCTCGGCCGCAGCCCACGCGGACACCAGTGGCCCGGGCTGCCCGCAGCGAGCGCCCGCCCCACCCGCCGAACTCACCCCATGAGCCAGTCCATGGCTGCGCGGGGCCGCCGCGCCCGCCGACCGACTTGCTCGGCCTCAGCTCGGCGGCCGGAAGTAAACACTTGCTCGCTCGCTCCCCACACGCGCGCCGCCCGACACCGTCGGAAGTGACGTGCAGCGCACGGCCTGCTGGGACGCGTAGTCCCGGCGACCCCCCTCTGTCCCCTCAGCCTTCCAGCCCGAGCCTTGTCTGGTAGCCTGTGGTGCGGCGCCCGGGCTACCTTCGCACCCCGGACTGTCCCCTCCCACGCGCCCAGAACGGTCCCCCACACCTCATACTCTCTTCCCTCCCTTGGACACTGTCCCTTCCCACGTGCCCGGACTGTCTCCTGCCCCGCCCAGACTGTCTGTCCACTGTAGCCTCGGACTTTCTCCACCACTCTCCCAAACTGTACCCTTTGCGCCCTGGACTGTCCTCTTTGTCCACAGACTGTCCCCCTATCCTGACTCTCCTCCCCATGTGCCCCTGGGCATCTGTTCTACTTTGTCCCACGGCCTGGCCCGCAGGGTTCTCAACGACAGCTTGTCAAAGGGCTGGATTCCCCATTCTCCCGGAAACCTGCCCGAAGAAACAGAAGCCAGAGTGGAGCGAGCCTAACCCACAGAGACGTCCTGTGGTGGGGGACACAGCCACTGGTCATCGGACAGATGACAGCTTCGGGCCAGTTGACCTTACCCAGTCCAGAGTCCGCCCTGTCAGCTGTTCAGTCCTCAGCCAGGGAAGCGGCCTCTCCTCACTCTCAGAGGAGCCCCTCCTACACTCTCCTCAACCCAGGTCTCCTCCTGCCACCTGGCCTCTCGCTCATGAACTTCAAGTAAGATTCTCAGTTGCCATCAACAGAAAGGTTTACAATGAAAAATAATTTGTTAATAGACAGTGGGTAGCTCAGAGATTGCCAAGAAAAATGGAAGACTTGTGAGACCTTGTGTCTGGGAATGATCACTGTGGCTTCACCTGAACCCCTTCTGTCCCACCTTCCCCCAGAGTCAAGACTGGCAGCCTCAGGAGCCTGTGTTGTGGTTGTCAGCTGTGGAGGCTTCCCTTCCCTAATGGACGACAGGTGTTGGGAGTTCTCTGCTTCTGCCTGGCCATGAGACCAGCAGGCCCAGGAGTCATCTTGGGCGGATGACTTCCTTCACATCTCCCTGGTGAAGGAAGTCCCATGACTAAAAGACCAACAAGACAAAAGAGCTTGAGATGTGGATGACCTCAAAAAGCTGTTACACAGCCCTGGGCTGAGAAACATGGACCCCTGTTGGAATTTTGTGCTGATGGAAATAGCCTGTTCCCACCTGATTTGTGAGCCACAGAGCTGGGATGGTAAAGGGTAACTGCTGCCACCACAGGCACCGGGAGCCCCTGCCCTGAAATGCTACCCATGGAAAGGACTACTGACTGGAGAAGGCAGGCTGGCAGCTTCTAGACTGAGGCCTCTGAAGTTCAGATACTTAGCAGGCAGAGAATAAAACTGCCACCACAGCCTGTTTCTCCTCCCACACAATTCCTGTTGCCCCCAAGGATATAGCTGACCCTTAATACTTGAAACTATTCTCACAGAGGAACCAGCCCACTCTTATGAGCAACTGCCAGGATGCTGGGAGATTCCCACTACTTGTGAGCATGATGTTCATGGGGCTGCTGGGCAGGCTTGAGCACCAACAACCACTTGAGCTAAAACAAGACAGACAAAAGACAGGAAAAGAGAGCTCACTTAACACATGACATCTCAGGAAGGCAAGAGATGCAGGTACATACTAGGGTCTTCACTTCTACAGCCATGTGTGTCCACAGTTGGTGACTTTCCTTCTCCTAGCCCCATGGTCACTGTTTCTAGTCACCCACCAACTGGTGGCATCCCTTTACCTGACAGAGTGACCCAACTTGTTGCTCCTGAGAAGGATGAGCTTTGCTGACCTTGCCTGCCTTGGGCTGCCTTAATCTTCCATTAACAGTTCCCCTGGACATGGGTGTCCTGGGAGGCAATATAGGCACTGTCCAGACCCCACCCACATTCCTTCTTGCCCCATGTGTGCCAGCAGTCCCTCCAATTATTAGCTTGTTGACTTGGAGAAGTTGTTGAACATCTCCATGACTCAGTTTCCTTTTTTTGTGTAATGAGAATAATAATATTACCAAACCTGTCATAAGAATCTCTGCGTTGGTCTCTGGTGTAGTTTGAAGATAAGGAAGCAGTGAGGTATGACCAGGCATGTCAGGAGTACATTGTCTGCCATGCATCTTCCTGTGCTCACACCTTCTGCTTTCCCTTGATAGTATACTGCTGCACACCCCCTACCTTGTGGATTTACTTTGCCCAGACCAGAATAGGCAGTTCAGATCACATGTGAAGTGACATCCCATAGTCTACATATAGTCTGGAGCCCAGTAGCAAGCCAAAACTTGGATCTCAAAGAACCATAGTTTAGGGCAGGTGCAGTGTGGCTCACACCTGTAATCCTAGCACTCTGGGAGGCCAAGGCGAGTGGATTGCCTAAGCTCAGGCATTCAGGACTAGCCTGAGCAAGAGCAAAACACTGCCTCTAAAAATAGCCAGTGTTGTGGCAGGCGCCTATAGTGCCAGCTACTTGGAAGGCTGAGACAAGAGAATTGCCTAAGCCCAAGAGTTTGAGGTAGCTGTGAGCTATGATGGCACAGTACTCTTATCGAAGGCAACAAACTGAGACTCTGTCACAAAAAAAAAAAAAAAGAACCATAGTTTAATACTTAAGAGAGAATATGACTATGCTTCAACACCCTGGGATCCTCCTATCTCACCCTTCTTTAGAGCTTGCCATGGACTCTCTATAGACTCATAACAAGCATCCCTGGATCTGTTTAGTCGTTGTAAGTGACAAGTGATAGAACTGCTTGTACCACAGCCTCAGCTAACCCTTTTTCTCAATCTAGGGCACACTCAAAACTTGTATATTCTTGGATCTCTTGTTAAGAACAGCACTGGTCAGAGAGGATAAGTTATCTGCCCATGTCTACATCCATGTCCACATCCATGTCCTTCTTTTTCATGCCTTCTCTTCTCACCGTCCTCCTCCACCTTCCTTCTCCTGTTCTTCTTCCTTAGTAATGGAATGCTGAGCAAAATGACAGATGAAAAACTCTTACCCAGTTTCCCATGCAGGCAGAGTGGCCAACCAGAAGATATAAGTGTAAGTCACTGGGTGTCTTCCAAGAAATCTCTCTTGTTTTTCTTCCCCAACCCCTGCCCAGTCTCTTGCTTCCTGACAAGAGGAAAATGAAGGCTGAAGCTCTTGCAGCCATCTTAGAGCATGGGGCAGGTCATGATGGCATGGAAAGATGGAAAGAACTTGGGTTCCCACTCAAACTCTGGAACACAGCAGTTCTGAACTTCTGACTTCTGTACTTATTTTAATTCAAAAAAATCTAGATTGAATTACGATTTTTTCCAATGTCTCCAAACTAAAGGCACTTGTCTAATTGATACATCCATCCAAAAAAAGTGTGTTTGTCTTTTTTCTAGTGGTGAGGTGCTCAAGGTGCAACAATTAATCCTTCACTTTGAAGGGAACCTCTTGATACTCCCAGACCACTGGATCCCCCAAATGACACGTAGGCTCCCACATTGTCATGGGCTGTATCCCTTTGGCAAGCACATGTATTACTTGGCATCTAGAATATCTAGATCCGGGCTCTGGGGCCTATCAACATGACATCATTCATATAATGGAATGATGACATGGTGAGACAAGCAAAATCTGTGTGGGCTAAATTGTGGCAGAGAACATTAGAACTGACGTGCCCCCTGAGGGGTGGTAGAGGTGTGCTCTGCTCTCCTCATGTGAAAGTTACTGCTCTGGTGTTCTCTGCTTATTGGGATTGAGGAGGGAGTTACCTGATCATTAACTGATAACAACTGTTGCTCCAGTGAGGATGCCACGTCTGAAAGAACAGCAGAAGTTGGTCTCATGATGTCGTTCAACTTGCAGTAACCCATTGTCAGTCACCAACCTTCCTCTGTCTCCTGTACAGACAAGATGCAGGAGTGAAAAGGGCATCATTGAGGGGGCGCCTTCTCTGCACCTTTTGGGCCTGGACATCCCTGGAGTAAAGTTTTGCTTTGGTTCATTTTACTATTTTAGCAGGGAGGTACAACCAGAGTTTCCATGTAGCCTTCTCTTCTTTTCATTCATGCATTCGTTTGACTAAATGACTGTCAGGAGCCAGCTGTGTACTAGGCACTGGTGAGGTAGATAAGACAGACAAAACCTTCCCTGCAGAGTAGGGTAGGAGTGGACAGTCAGAAGCAGCTAATAGAACATGCCACACATTGGAAAGTCATAAGCACTCTGGAGGAAAGTAAAGCCAGCAAGAGGGACAAGGGGTGCTAGATGTTGTGAGCTGAATCATGCCTCCAAAAAGATGTGTTGGAGCCCTAACCCCAGGACCTCAGTATGTGGCTGTATTTGTGACAGAGTCCTCACAGACATCCTTCATTAAGATGAGGTCATGAAGGCTCGGCGCCTGTGGCTCAATCGGCTAAGGCGCCAGCCACGGACACCTAAGGTGGAGGGTTCGAATCCCCAGCCCCGGCCACCAAACAACAATGATGGCTGCAACCAAAAAATGGCCGGGCGTTGTGGTGGGCGCCTGTGGTCCCAGCTACTTGGGAGGCGGAGGCAGGAGACTCACTT
>CAUYQV010052414.1:0-23370 GCA_963574575.1 Galagoides demidoff
TGTGATTTGTTGATTAAAATCTCTTTCTCGGCTCGGAGCTTGTGGCACAAGTGGCTAAGGTGCCAGCCACATACACCTAAGGTGGCAGGTTGAAATCCAACCTAGCCCACCAAACAATAATGACGGCTGCAACCAAAAAATTGCCAGGCGTTGTGGCGGGCACCTGTGGTCCCAGCTACTTGGGAGGCGGAGGCAGGAGACTCGCTTGAGCCCAGGAGTTGGAGATTGCTGTGACCTGTGATGCCACAGCACTCTACCCAGGGGGACAGCTTGAGGTTCTGTCTCAAAAAAAAAAAAAGAAAAGAAAAAGAAAAAGAAATCTCTTTCTCTTGGGAGGTGAGAGGGGCCAATTGCTTGAGCTCAGGAATTCAAGATCAGGTTAAGCAAGAATGAGACCCTGTCTCTATTAAAAATGGAAAAATAAGTTGGGTGTGATGGTGGGTGCCTGTAGACCCAGCTACTCAGGAAGCTGAGGCATGAGGATGGCTTGAGCCCAAAGAGTTTGAGGTTGCTGTGAGCTATCATGACACCAAAGCACTCAATCCCAGGGTAATAGAGTGAGACTCTCTCTTTAAAAAAAAAAAAAAAAAAGCTGTCTTTCTTACTAGACTGTGATCTTCTCAAGGTCAAGACCCTACACTTGCCATGCTAAGTGCTTCATCTCTGTGGACTTGCTGGGGGGCCTGGCTTGGAGTAAGGTGAGTGTTAGTTAGCTGAGGACAAGGTATGCATGTGTATATAAGTGAATGTGTGCATGAGTGATCAAGATCTTCTAAGGGCCTGTGTTCCAATAGGCGCTCTGTGCTGATGGGAGGCTGGCCTGTGACCAAGGCAGGGAGGCATACTGGACGGGTTGTGACGTAGGCACTATCTGGTCTGTAGTCTCCCAGTGTAAGTGCCACAAGAATACGGAGGGAGGGAGGTGGTACAGGGAAGCTAGCTAGGCAGGACCCGTAAGAGCCACCTACCTTAGCCTAAGAAGAAAAACATTAATTTTGAGGGTGCAATAGAACCGAGCCAGGCCAAGGGGGAAAAAGACTGTGGGACATAACTGGTACCTTCTGAAGTCCCCCCAAACCTAAACGTACACAGGCATACATCCATGATTTCCACCAGCCCACCCTCAGTTCTCATTCAAGAGCCTAAAGCTGATGTTTTGGCCCACCTTTCCCCCAATGTCACCCCTATTTAGAGGCAAGCACAGCCCAGGTGTCAGCACATGGCACAGCTGGCCCCAGGAACAGAGCATCTGGAAAGATGGATGAACGAAGCCCAAGGACGGAGGAGCCTGGGGCTGCCCTGTAGCCTGGGTAGAGAACACAAAATCTTTGCTGGTACAGAGGAGGGGCTCCTGGGTGGTCCCCAGATCTCCCAGTGACACAGGACCATAGAGGCTATCCCCAACTGCAAAGCAGCAGAGGCAGCATCCTAGTAAATGTGGTGGTGTTTTCAAGGGAAGTTAGGACAAGGGCAGGTTGGTAAATCACCGATGGATGGTGTGGCTAGTGCCTCCTCTTACTCTGACCCTGGGGCCCCACTGCTGTAGGAAGACTTTAGTCCGGCTCAGGGACCCAGAGTCTTGGAGAGGAGGATGGGACCAAAAAGGGAAAGGTTCCCTGATGATTCCGTGATGGTCCCTACAGCCCTTGGCTCTTGGGCCATGTCCAGAGGGTGTGTGTATATACTTCCTTCTATCCGTTTTATACCTCCCATCAATACTCTTTCTGGTCTAGCTTTCAAAGACTGCCCCAGCAGTGTCTGCTGTGCCCTGGAGGCCCAACCCCAGCCTGGTTTGGGGTCACAGGCTGTCTGCACCCTGCAACATGGCTCAGATTGTCCCCACAGCTGCTCCTCTTCCTCTACACCCAGTTCCCTGGAGGGTCTGGAGAGAGGAGGGTGTCCCAGTACTTTCACGAGTGAGACCTTCAGACCCTCCCACCGCACACAGAAAACGCAGATTTAGGCACGTAGCAAGTGTGGGTCCAGGTGAAATAAGAACATGTGCTGAGTCCCAGAGGCCTGTGGCTCAAGCTTCTCCAAGCCCAGGCATTCAAGTGGTGGAATCCTGCACCCTCCCCAGCTGTCCCCGACGGCTGCTGCAGTCCAGGTCTCTAAGGACTCCGGGAGTTCCGGGGCCTCTGGGCCCGGATACTGTCCTTGGACAGAGCCTCTGACCGCCGCCCTCGGCTTCTGGGCCCCGCTCCCACGCCGCGCTCCGCCAGCCCAGCCCAGCCCAGCCCAGCCCAGCCCTCCTCACCTGGTCTCCTGGCTCTGCCGCTTCAGCCACCGCTGCACCGCAGGCACCAAGCAGGACTGTGGGCGGGGGTGTGAGCCGGAAGGGACTGGGGCGCGTCAGCAGCGCGGGGGTGGGGGCTGCCACCCCGGTCTTTGGTCGAGCCTCGGACGTCTCCAGGTCCCCGCTGCCGCCCGACTGGTACAAGCGAGCTGGCCGCGCCTCCCCTCTCCTTCCTCTTGTTCCTCCTCCCTCCCCCCCGTTTCCTCCCTCTCCCAGCCCCTCCCCTGTCTCTTTTTTTCCCAGTCCTTGGTCCCCACCACCTCCCGCCCCTACCCCTCCTGCGATCCCACCTCCCGGTCCCACGGAACCGTGCTGGACGGCTCCTGGACAAGCTAAGGCACAGGCGGCAAACCCAGGCCCGAGAAGAGGCCGCAGGACATTGCCCCGCCCATACCCACAGACCCCAGCCCAGCCTTCCCCGGTCCCTGCGCTGCTCCAGCCGAGTATTCCCTGCCGCAGCTGCTAGCAGAGAACCATGGAGAGGTCCAGCTCTGAGGAAATACCTGTCCTCTCCTCCCCACCGTCTAGGCGGCCAGTCTCAAGCCCTCCTACACCATTTTCAATAATAATAATAATAAAATCTATAGTTCCCTGGACCCCCTTCCCTTTCTGTTACCACCCCGAACGCCCCCCCTCCCCGCTATGGAATGGGGAAGGTAGAGGTGGGGGAATCCAGACTCTACCGGGCCCTCCTCATGGCAGACCTGGGGGTTCTTAGAAACGTACGGCAAGAGGCAGACTCTTCTCTCAGACAAAAGCATCCCCCTAATAAAGATCTCGACACAAGAATACACACAGACCACAAAGACTCTTCCCGGACACACGCAGACCCACACCCCCACACCGAGGACAGACACGCACACATCATAGGTACAGACCCCAGAGATGCACTCTAACACACAGGCGACCCCACCTTTGCCGCCCCTCCCCTGGGACTGGAGGACCCTGCTGCGGTCATTAGAACACCAGTTCCAGAACTGGGAGTGTGGCGCAAACGCTAAGGGATTGCAGGACCGGGATTCAAGGATGGGAAACTTTTCTGAGAGCCCTGAGCGGCTGCCTGCACCCTGGGTAGCGTGGACTTGGCGGCGTGTTGACACCAGCTCCCACACTCTCATCCTTTCCTTTCACGACTCAGACCCACAGGACCCGGACACAGCAGCAGACACCTTCCCTCACGACTCTCCTAGGATAGAGCAAGGCTCTCTAACCAACACCACACACGCGCGCGCGCGCGTTTCCAGAGATCGGACCCTGAAAAGGTGGGGCCTGTTTTTCTTTCTCTGCCCAGAACAGCTCGTCTCCTACTCTTTTCTCCAAGGCTGGACGGGGCGGGATGCTAGTCGGAAGGGAAGCTCAGCCCAGGCGTCTCAGAGCTCTGTGGCTGGAGCAGGGCGTGACCTCACAGGGCGGGGTCTGGCGTTTCCGGCTGTAGCGGTCCTCAGGTTCCCCCGGGCGGCACCCCCTTGGCACCGCGGTAGGGTTGGAAAGGAGGCTTTGTAGCGAGCTGAAGGGAGCGTATGCTCCATGGTGACCATAGGTTTGCTAGTTGGGTTTGCTTCCTTCCTATCCCGCAGGACCCCTGCACGCCCGCTAGGCTCAGGCCTGGTTTGGGTCTGACTTGAAGATGCAACTCACCTTCCTCTCTGCCCCGGCCGTGTGCCCGGCTGCCCACCCCCCACCAGTAAAGAGACTCAGCTTCCTGGGATAGACATGGTTTATTGATTCGGACCATAGGCACCCCGGTGCAGCGGTCTGTTTGGCACTGGGAGGAACGCAAGGACAGACGCACGGCTCTACACGGGGACCCCCGAGGGAGGGCGCGAGCGCGTCTTCCCCTCTGCAAGGAGCATAACTGGCTTGGCTTGCCTCGGTGCCCCACACCCCAATGGACAAGAGGGAGAAGGACACGAAATGGGTCACTGGGAAGGGATATGGGCAGGGGGAGTCAAGGCTGAGGAGGGGCTGGGGTAATCGCTAGAGGAGGCGGGCCCGGAGCCTGAGCTGGCCAGTGCTCTGGCAGAGTAGCAGTCACTTTGGCCCAAGGGAGGGGGGCGCCTGGAGGAGGAGCAGGGCTGCTAACTGCGGGTGTAGTAGTAGTTGTAGTTATCCTCGCACCCGTCAAAAGGGCCAGGTGGGCTGCAAGGCGCGCCGTCGGGGCCAGACACCGGACGCTCCCGTAGGCGCACCGCATCATACAGACCCTGCGGTGGCTCGTCCAGCAGCACGTCGCGCTCTGAGCGGGAGCGCGTCAGGAGGCCCACGTTTCGCAGCAGCAGCAGAACCGGCGCATACAGCAGGTTGGCCAGGCCCATGCCAAGGCTGAGCTGCTCAAAGCCCAGCGAGTGCACGATGTGGCCCGCCACTATGGGCCCCAAAGCGTAGGCCACTGAATAGGAGATGTCGGCTATGGCGTAGACGCTGCCGTAGACTGAGACGTGGCGCACGTCCACTAGGAAAGCGAGAGTGGGCAACAGTGCTGTGTCCACTAGTGCTATGCCAAAGCAGAGGCCGCAGAGCGAGACCACCAACGGCGCGAAGGAGCGGCAGGCGGGCACAAGGCACGAGCTGGCGCCGATCACAGCCAGCCCCAGGGCTCCATACAGCCACTGCAGGTGTGGGTAGCGCGCGGCCAGGCGCACTGTGAGGTAGACGCCCAGCACGTGCGGGATAAAAGCCGGCAGCCAGGCCATGCCCATCTCCCACTCGGAAGCTGCCATCGTGTGCTTCATCCACGTGGCGATGGTGGGCTCGAGAAAGGCTAGGGGAATATTACAGGTGGTGAGCGCGCCGGCTACCACGGCAATGTAGGGGTCTAGCATGAGGCGGTGGATGGGTGTGCCCACCGGCAGGTTGGCCCGAGCCCGAGCAGCGGCTGAGAATGGCTTGGCCACAGCTAGCAGCAACAGCGCATCGAAGAGCGACACGGCGGCGAGCACCAAGAAGGGCACGCGCTTGCCAGCGAACTCGTAGAGGATGCCCCCAAAGGGCGGCGCCACTAGGCTTCCGAAGCTAATGAAGGCCAGCGCCACGCCCAGCGCTCGACTGCGCTCTGGCTCCTCTGGGTACTTGTCCGCAATCATAGCTATGCCGGACGTGTCCGCGAAGGCTGAGCCTAGGCCCTGTAGGCTGCGAGCGGCGAACAAAGTAGCGTAGTCTTCAGCGAAGGCGAACATGACCGTGGAGGCAAACATGACGCCCAGGCCGATGAGCAGCGGCACATCGTAGCTCATGCGGTCGATGAAGGTCCCACTCAAAGGGTTCACCAGCAGCTGAAGGATGGCCTTGGAAGCAAACAGCACCCCGATCTTCACATCTTCGCTCTCCGTGGGGTATCGAGGCCGCAGGGCCGACCCGGCAGGCCACGAAGCCGTCGGGGACGCCGAGGTGTTGGACGTGTAGGCGCTGGCGTTAGCTGAAGTGGGCAGCGGCAAGGTGGGCTCCCACACCTCGGGGGTTGGGGTGGGGCTCTCGCTGCCCCCGTGCATGTGGGCAATGTAGTCAGGCACGATGGGTACAATGACCATGTATAGCATGTTGTCCAGCAACAGTGCCACACACACGATGACCAGCAGCAGGCGCCGCTGCCGCCGTGGCTCCTGCAGCGCCGCGCCCACCGTCTCCGACAGCTTGGTGGCCGCTGCCCGGGCCTGGGCCGCTGGTGCCTCGGCTTCCATGCCCTCACCCTGCTGGCTCTTCCGAGGACGCCTCTACCGAGCTTGGGCGCGGGCGTCCCGTAGCGCAGAGATTAGGGCACGCGACTTCGGGGGCGCGGTCCTTGCCCGAGAGGCGGCCCCTGTGCCTCAGGTGGCCGTGCGGCTCATGGCTCCAAGCCCCGGGAAAGGCAAGGACTCCGTCTGGCGAAGAGCCGCAGCTGCTCTTAGCCGATCCCGGGACCTGCCTCCGCTGGACTCAGGGGCGGCCAGGAAGGTGGGAGCTCCAAGGGGCTGGAGCGGGAGTCTGGGCGCACTGCGCCCGGGGCGCACCCAGAGCAGCCCCCGCCGCGCTGAGAGGCCGCCCGCGCTGGCCAAGGGGCATGCTGTTGCCGCCCGCCCGCTCGCCCCGCCGCCGCGCTCCCCTCCCCTCGCGTCGGCTCTTGCCTCCTCCGCTGCTGCTTCTTTTTTTCCCTTCCACTCGGGGCTGTGACGCGACGAGTCCCAGCCCCCGAGTGGTGCCCGGGCCACTTGCGTCGCTCATGCTAATGCGACGTCGGCTGGGAGGAGGCTGGGGGCGGGGCGGAGACCGGGGGCGGGGCGGGGCCGGGCAGGGGTCCGCTCCCCAGATAAGCCAGGGCTGGAAGCCAGAGGAAGGGGTTTTGGTGAGGAAGAGTCCGGGACCCCGGGGATGGGTGCACGGTGCTCGGAGCAGGCCCTCTATCGGCCCCCACCTCCGGGGTCTAGGACCTGCGGGCTCAGCGCCGGCTGGTCTCCTCCTGAGAAGGGGGAGCTGCAGCAGGTTCCCGCGGCCCCTCGGGAGAGTGGATAGCCAGAGGGGGGAGCCGGGGGCTTGAGATCTCCGCCTCAGCCAGGATCTCGGTGCACAGCGGGCAGGGAGCCCCCGAGGTGAGCCGCGGCTGCGTCCATCTGTTCTCGCAGCTGGATTGTGGAGCCACGCGATCCAAGAGGCGCAGGGCGGTGACCCCCAACCCATCCTTTCTCCCCTTCCCGTCCCTCCTCCCCGCCCCAGAAAGGATGGGGCGGCTCACAGACTCTTGGGCCTGGTTGCGACCCTGGCACTTCGGCAGAATGTCACAGTAGCAAATTTGCCACTGTGAGCATGTGGGAATTGAGGGGAGAAGTTGCTTCGCCCCCCACCCGGGGCCTGAAGTATCAGCCCAGCCCCTTCCATCCTCCCGCACTGCCTCCCTACACTTCCCCTGCCTAAACTCCCCCTTTCCTCTTCAGCTGTCCTGGTCCCCCAGCTCCGCCTCTTCTTTCTTCGCTCCTCCTCACCCCCTCCCCACCCTGACTCCTCCCAAGCCCTGTGGGTTCCAGACAGAGCCCTTCCTCTGCTACTGTGAGCCTCAGCCCTCTGTTCTACTTCCCCCTCCTCATCTCCAGAGATGCCACCAAGGCCTAGGTGGGCTCGAGAGTAATATGACTGGGTCCTCGTAGGAAGCTCTAAGCAATCCTGCATGGGTGCAGCGCCCACTCTCTGGACAGGGCCCAGGAGCTCTGCTGCCATCAGAGACTCAGGGGAAGCTCACCTTTTATGAGCGCCGCACCTGCTAAGGCCGCGGTTCTCAGCTGACAGGCTGAACTGCCCAGGCTGTGCGCTGCGCCTGATGGGTCCCCAGAAGAGTGTTGACCCTGAATGACATATCAGGCCCTTTTTTTCCAGTCTGGAGACTGGCAAGAGAGAGGCTCCAAGGCAGCTGAGGTTGGGAAAGACTTGTGTGTTGCTGAGATTACAGTTTGCCTCTATTCCAGAATGAGAGAGGTGCCTTCCCATCCTTTTAGTCTCAAAAGCAAAGTAGCTTTAGACCCAGCTGCTTCTCCCACCGTGCCCCCTCCCTACAGGGGGCCAGTGATGCAGATCAAAGAACATGGGCTTTAAAGGCAGCCAACTAGGATGACTCCCAGCTCTGCCCAGGGTGCCTAGGGGACATTCTTCACCTCTCTTCTCCTCAGTTACTTTATCTGTAAAATAGAATGATAATAGTACCTACTGCTTAGAGTGTCTAACACATAGTAAGAGCAATGTAAGTACTTGCTGTGTTGTTATCACCTGTAAAATGTGGTTTTACCCTCAATTCACAGTTACGGGTCTTGGGAAGAAGAGATAAAAGATACAGGAAACACCTGGCCACTGGGCTAGTTCCTCTGGTTAGGTGGGCATTGTCAGCTGGTGCTCTGTGTGAGTTGATCGAGGACTCAGAAAGTATTAAAAAGTCGGCTTCTTTCCCTGAGATGGCTGTGAGGTGAGATGGTGGAGACCAGGGTGAGAGGCAGCAGCCTTGCCACCTTTGCTCAACCCTCCACCCACCAGGCCACCCCAGGAAAGGGGAAGAAACTCATCTACTTGAGCTGCTGGCACCACTCTGCAGTGGCCAAGTTGCACTCTGTCTGATGGGGGGAAGAGCCCCCATATGGAGACTGGCTCTGGCTCACCTTGGCTCAGTCACAGCCCCCCTCTGAACCCCAGCCTTGGCCTCTGTCCAGTAAGGGTTTAGGTGAGAGCCCACTCACTGCCCACCTCAACGGAAGTATGTGCTCAGAATGGCTCTTTTGGGATGGGAAACATATTTTATGTGATGGTCTCTAGTCAGTACACAGATGCTCTCTGGCTCACCCCAATCTTCTCTCTGCTGGCTTCACACACTTACGTCACTCACCTGGCTCTCTAGTCATTGAGGTTTGAGACCTTTGGGCTCTTCTGATTCTCCCATTATGTTTTTAAAGGGCCAGTCTTCCAGCCTGCAGGGCAATTATTATTTATGGTGTTTTCCTTGGTTTTTTTTTTTTTAAGGAGGGTGATGGAGAAGGATTTGAGGCAGAAGTTTTCTGTCTAGTGGCTGAATAATAGTGGAATCTTAGAAAAGAGAAACTTTTCCAGGGACTTCAAAGTGAAGACCCCCTCTCCCAGCCCTCTGGCTAACAAAATTCATGGTTGTTCATGAGCTTGAAGTCAAGTTATCTGTGGACTCAAATCTAACTTTCCAGTCCTCCATTCCTGTATGGCAGGAAATAGACTCATTTTTTAAGTACTTGCTTCATGCCAGTGACATTGTGTGTACCGTTTTGCTTCACTCTCCCGTAGTCCTGGTGCAGTGTGGGAGCTATTTCCCTGACCTTACTGGCCATGGAGAAGCTGTGTTGCAGGCCAGAGATTCCAGCTGCCAGGCTATGGGACCTATCTTGTGATCCCCATGCTGCCTCCCTAGTCTCTGGGCTACATCATGCTTCTGCTGCTCCCTCTTCAAGGTGGCCATGGCCTGGTGAGAGGGGCAGATCAAGACCCATGAAGGAGGAAGGTCCTGGGCTGGTTCCCTAAGGAGATCCCAGGGACACTAAACTCCTTCACTCCCAAACTTCCAGATCAGAAGGCAACCCCCCCCAGTCCATTATCAACCCCAAGGACCGAGTGTAGGGGTTGCAGAGAGGTGACAGATCCCGTTAGCAAAAAGCTGTGTAGGGCCTGAGCTAAGGCAGGACATGGCAACAACCTCTATTGCAGCTCAGGCCTACCGGAGCTGTCCAGGGTGCTGGCCCAGGCTCTGCGGCTTGCCAACCAGCCTCCCACAAGAAACTTTTTCTTTCTCTTCCTTCATCTGCAGCTTCCTTTTCACCTGAACTCTTAGTAAGTTCCTTTTTCAAGACTGCCCTATCTGAGCATAACCTTCAGGCAAAAAGGAACTTCCCATCCAATCCTGTAACAGAAAATGGAAGCAATTTTCCCCCCTTTCTTAACCAGACATAGCAACTGTTGCTACATACAAGGTTCATATCTGGTACTCAATGTCAGTTAAATCAGTAAAGGAAGGAGCTTATTTATTACACATCTGGAAGTACTTTTAATGACCAGGCACTGTTCTAAGCATTGTAAAAATATTAGCTCTTTTAATACTCTCACTATCCTTTATATTACGTTTCTATAGGTGAGGACATCAAGTAAAATAATTTATTCACAGTCGTAGAGCTCACTAGTGGTGGAGACGGCATTGCAGGTGATCTAGCTCTAGCATCCAGCTCTTGGCTATCCTGTTGTCCTGCTGAGGACAATGAGGTGACTTACTGGAAAGCATCGAACTCAATGCTTTATACTTAGTATGAACTCAATTGTTGTTTTTTGTTTTGTGTTTTTGAGACAGCGTCTGGCTCTGTTGCCTGGCTTAGAGTATAGTGCTGTGATCATATTTCATTGCAACCTAACATTCCTGGCCTCAAGAAATCCTCCATCCTCAGCCTCCTAAGTAGCTAGGAGTACAGGCATCTGCCACTGTTCCCAGCTGATTTTTCTAATTTTTGAAGAGATAGGCATCTTGCTTTTGTTCCAAGCTGTTAATTATTATTATTTTGTATGGATAGAGACAGCTTGGTGATTTCTGGCTGATCCCCTTTCTTCTTATTTTATCCACTGGATACAACTGTGTCCCCAGAATAACATAGAATAACATCTGCTCCATTATGGACCAGTGCCATAAGGGAGATTTTGGGGACTGGGGAGCCATGGTTTATGGGAGTTCGGGGAAGGGGTTGCAGGATAGCCATTCTGAGGTTCATGGGTGAGTTCTGGAAGGGTCTTGGGTAGATTGCAGGGGAGGGGGGGGGTGATGCTGTAGATGGAGATTCCAGCCCAGCCTGGCCTCATTTCTCATGTCAATTCCAGGGCTTTGCCTTTTGTCACCTCACTGAGACATCTGGTCCCAGAGAAGTGAAACGACCATGTTTCTGTAAGAGAAGGAGGTTGCTCTTGGTGGTAGAGTACGTGGGCCGGGTGCCTGTTCCTGATTTATTATTTCTTTGTCTCCCTGGAAGCACTTAAGTGCAGGCTTAGTTCCAGTGAAACTCATGAGCCTCTTTGGATTCCAGCACTGGGGGTTGGTGTGCAGTTTGCTCAGGCCTCTCTATGCCCTTCCCTCCTCGCTTCCTTGGGAGGGCCTCTGGGCCTCAGCATCACTTAATTAATTTAGGCTTCCCCAGTCACATATTCTCAGATTCAAAGGAACAGAGTGGCCCTTTGTCAGCCTTTCCCGGAAACCTATGAGTCTGATGGCTGAAAGCCAGAGGACTACGTGTCTGCCTGGCTGCCCTTGGCCAGCCTGTCCTCTGGGCCCAGGCCTGCCTTGTGCACAACATAGTGGGGCTTCAATGGGGGAAATAAAGGTACTGCAGCTCCTGTTTTGTGGGGGCCCCTGGGGTCCTCTATGAGGTCGCAGGAAGAGGTCCTTGTTCACTTGCTTTCTTTCTGATTTTCCCTGACACGTTCTACGAATCGTTGGCTGGCAGCACAGTATCCAAACCCCTTTGGTTTTTGCTCCTTCCACTTATTTTTTATACTGATCCAATGAGTGTCTCAGGTTCATTTCTCTCCTCCATTGTTATCACCCTCCGACTGCTCAGCCCAGACTTTACATCTTCCCCCACACTGGGGCAGTCAATCACCTCCTACTTGTCCCTTGCCTCCTGACCTGGCCAGTCTATTCCTATAGGGATACTAACTATTTTCCTCTGTAAAGTTTCAGGCAAGCTCCCAGGTTGCTCATAGACTCCTCAGGGAACCCTGCGTCCTAGGACTAGAGCTCAGTCCCCTCTCCCAGCATGACGGCCTTCCACAATGCCTCCTGCCTTAACTGCCCTCCCTGTCTTCCCTGACAGGCTACAGGAGCTCCTACCTCTGCACCTTTGAATCCGTGTCTCCTCAGTTCCTGCCCACTTTGCCTCCCTTTGATAGCTGTAACTCCTCCCTGATTCCTGAAATATTGTGAACACACCCCCAACACACACACATACACGTATTCCTCTGAAATTTATCCCATGTGGCATTGGAGCTGCCCCCGCCCTCCACCAGCCTAAGAGCTCCTTGAAGGCAAGATCTGTATTTTGCTTCTTAGGCATTCCGCACAGCACTGGCCACAGTACTTTGCATAGGAACTGACATGTCAGTGGTTTTTAAATCCAACTCTACATTTATTCAAAGAAAAATTAATCATGTAAGTAATACATATGTATCTCTTTCTCTATACATTCTTCTCATAGAAATTAGAGTATTATGAATGTTTGTTCGCCTCTGCCACCTCTCAGATGCTATCAGGCTTACTGTTTTGTAATTTCCAAGCTTTTTTCCATACACGTATATGAGCTCATATAAAATCTAACATTAATAGCGTGCTTAAGCAAGTATATTTTAATATAAATGTTATATTGTATCATTCTGCAGTTCTTTCATTTCCTACTCATTATAGCCCCTTTGTCTTTATAGAAATAGCTCAATTGTTCTTATTTCTTGTATTTTTTATTGTATTTCTTGTTGTGAACATACCAGTGAACTTTGAACTATTTTCCTATTGATGGACATTTGGATCATTTCTGATTTTTAGATATTCCAGTGTTGCAGTGAATTTCCTCATGCTTGTGTAGATGCTTTTCCACCCAATACGCTGACAACTGGGAGTGCTGGGTGGATACCAGCAATCTGCTCACATTTTTAAATTTTCAAAGAAATGTCCAGATTGCCTCTCGTAATTGCTATATAAATGAATACTCCCAGCCCCTCAGCATTGTATGGGAGTACAGATTGCCTCAACTTACAACAGAGTTCCATCCTGATAAACCCACTGTAGATTTGTAAAGTGGAAACGCCAGTAAATCAAAAATACATTTAATCCATGTAACCTACCAAGCATCATAGCTCAGCCTAACCTACCTCAAATATGCTCAGAAGACTTACATTAGAGTGCACTTAGGCAAAATCATCTGGCCGCACTGTCCCCAGTGGATTACCTGCCGGTTGTTTCCCTGGTGATCACATGGCCCACTGGGAGCGGGGGCTCATGGCCACTGCCACCACCGTGGGAAAGCATCAACATTTAAAATTCGAAATATCATTTCCACTGAATGCATATCACTTTTTCACTTTATTAATGTCCCAAAATTATAAGTAGAACCGTGTGTATGCAGGGCGTATCTGTGCACAACTCGCCATACCTGAGCCAACGCTTGCTTGCCTCTGTCTTTTTCCCTTTTGTTAATCTGATGGGAGAGAAATGGCACTCATTATCATTTTAATTACTTAATTGTTTTATTGGCTGAGTACCTTTTCATATGTTTATTGGCCATTTGTATTTTCTCTTTGTGAACTGCCTGTGACTTTCCTTGTTTTCCTCTGAGGTAGTTTGTCTTTTTCTTCCTGAATTGTAAGAATTGTCAACATTTTAAAATAGAATATCTTTGCCCCAGACATGTCCATTGTGGGTGAAAATTATTGCTATTTCTTCACTAATAGATTTTATGGCTAATATTTACTGAGCAGGTGGTGTGAGGTTGCTGCATCAATTAAAAGCCTTGATAGTCTTTTTCATCAGTGGCAGAGTTTGAATTCTTTAGCTTGATTAAAAGATTCTCTATAATCCATTCTACCTCCGTGGTCTCAATGTGATGGCCAGATCTGATTCCTGATTCCCTCACCTTCTATCTCTCTAACCTTGAGCAAATTTAGTTTAATGCTTTTTCTCTAGGGTCTGTCAATTTTAAAACCTTACAGAGTTGGTCCCTCCTTTGCAAGTTTCAAACTCTCTGACCTTGTGCAAGTTGTTTAATCTCTCCAAACCCTACCTATACTTCTATTAAATGGGTGCATTGACAACACCTCACAGAGTTTGGTAAGGATGGAATGAAATTACCTGTACAGCAAGTTGATACATACTGTTGTTGATTATACCACCTCCTATCTACCTAGATGGCTTTTTCTCATCTTTTATATCACATTAAACTTTTGTCCCATCCCACTCCCCCCCCAAATAAAACTGAGCTCTTCCTCCTTTGTGTCATGACCAGGTGTCTATTACTGTTCATATCACATGATATTGCAATGATGTGTTTGTGCGTCTGTTTCTTGTACTAGAGTGTGAACCCTTGAATTAGGGGCTGAGATGTATGGGAATCTCATTGCTTGGTACAGAACACCCTGCATCCAGGACTGTGGGATGGAAGAATTGTCAATTTTGGAAAGAATTAGGGCTTCTTCATTGTGCTAAAATTCTGTTGTGCCTGGAAAGGATGAAGGGTCACTTAGAAAAAAACTGAAGATATTTCTGAAGAATACCCCAGATGCACCCTGGGCAGAACCAAGAAATAGCTCCCTTGATCAACTAATCAGGTAGGCAAAAACGTTATTTCAGAGAAACTGCATTTTACAGTCAGAGTTGGCTCTCGTGAAGAAACCAGTGAGATAGATGAAGGCTGCCAGCACTCTCCCCTGGGTTCCAAGGCTTGTTGTGGTCTGAAAGCAAGCACTGATTAGCCACGGTCACTTTCATGTTCAGACTTAAAAAGTGTAGATTTAGGAAGGGGACTCAGGATGCTGGTGCAGAGGGCAGTGTGCAGGGGACTGCCGCAGGAGAATGCCCACGCAAACACACGCTGTGATGCCCCCATACCTGGCACACCATGGCACGTGAAAGACTCAGGGAAAATCCGAGGGAGATGCTTGTTTTGGAGCCAACCAGTTTGAATGGGGAGGTAGTGACCATCAACCCTATGTGGGTTGCTGTCTAGCCAGGTACAGCTGCCCGCTGCCCAAGAGGAAGCCAATGTCCAAAGACAATGAGGTTTACAGCAGAGAGTTTATTCCACACAGCACAGTGAAGAGATGGGAGACTTTTCTCAAATCTGACTCCCT
The DNA here is from genome assembly GCA_963574575.1 of Galagoides demidoff. NCBI lineage: Eukaryota > Metazoa > Chordata > Mammalia > Primates > Galagidae > Galagoides > Galagoides demidoff. The sequence goes on from CAUYQV010052414.1 coordinate 14,636, forward strand.
GAGAATTGGGGGAACAGCTTATTTATTTATTTGTTTGTTTGTTTTGAGACAGAGTCTCAAGTTGTTGCCCTGGGTAGAGTGTTGTGGCATCACAGCTCACAGCAACCTCCAACTCTTGGGCTTAAGTGATTCTCCTGCCTTAGCCTCTCAAGTAGCTGGGACTATAGATGCTCGCCACAATGCTTGGCTTTTTTTTTTTTTTTTTTGGTTGTAGTTGTCATTGTTGTTTTGGTGGGCCCAGGCTGGATTTGAACCCACCAGCTCCTGTGTATGTGGCTGGTGCCCTAGCCACTTGAGCTATAGGCGCCAAGCAGGGAACAGTATTTTTAAAGACTGTTTGGTAGTCAGCTGGTTTTGGAGCAGAATCAGTCGTCCTTTGGTATGGCCACTGTCTGGGTGGGTCAGTTACTGGAATGCAGTTCCTTGAGTGGGGGGTCCAAGGCCAGTTGTGTTAGTTTCTCGGCCTAGGTGGGTCAATCAGTCCACTAGAATGCAGGACCTGGAAGATACCTCAAAAAACACCCCTAGGTTCTGAACAGGTGGTAATACTTACAGATGGGACAGTGACTATTATCAAGCAAAGAAGGGGACCGTGACTGGTTATCATTATTTTAGCTAGGCCTGTTCCTTCACAGAGTTTTGGGGGTCCCTATTCTAGTTCTTGCCTTGCACCCCTTCATCAATGTATAAGGGTGGTTTCATGTGCCTGGTTAGTATGGCCATGGGTTCAAGATCATTGTCTCAAAGTGTTTGAGAATAGGCTCCCATTGGGAGGGTCCCTGGGTGCGGACAGTGGAGATGCAAGGTGAAGGCCCCATCTAGTGGGGAGGCCGAGCATGCCTACTGTGCTCCCATTGTCGCTGCAGGCAGGATGGGTGGTAAATGTGGGCCCAGAGAGGGACAGCGGAGTCTGCAAAGTCAGCCAGTTCCAATGACGTATATCTGTGTGACTGGAAGTCAGGCCTTTCCCAGGCTGCCAGCTAGAGTCTGTGATGTGACAGAGAGGTCAGGAGTGGTCACGATGCCAGACGTGGTGGAAGGTTTCACTGTCATTAGCTTTCACTCTCTTAACATCCCTGTGAGGTAAGTCCTTTTCTGGGCCCCATTTTATCAGTTGAAAATCCTTAGTGCAGGATGGGTGAGTAATATGCCAAGGTCGCAGGCCATCTGACTCAGGCTCATGTGTTTATTCACCAAAGTCATGTGGCTTTGGTGTCTAGGGACCTATGGAATTCCTTCTATGGGCTTCAAAGCCCTGCTCTTTTCACGGCCCCTCAACCTGTGTGCAGGGTCAATGCTGTCATCCTCCCTGGTTGTGGGGACCAGCACCCTTTGTCTCTTCTTTCTTCAGACATTCTCACCTCTGTCCTTATTAGGTTTTGGCAGGACTGGTGCAGTAGCCTGTTGGCAGGTAGATACCCCTGACCCCACTGTCAATACCAGCTCCATATCCCCCAAAATGCTCCATGAGTCAACCATTTTTTTTTTTTTTGAGACAGAATCTCAAGCTGTCACCCTGGGTAGAATGCTGTGGTGTCATAGCTCACAGCAACCTCAAACTTTTGGGTTTAAGCAATTCTCTTGCCTCAGTCTCCCAAGTAGCTGGGATGATAGGTGCCTGCCACAACACCTGGCTATTTTTCTTCTTGTTGTTGTTGTTGCAGTTGCACTGTTGATTTACCTGGCCAGGGCTGGGTTCAAACCCACCAGCCTCCGTGTATGTGGCTGGCGCCCTACCTATTGAGCTGTGGGCATCGCCCATGAGTCAACTTTAAAAACATAGATCTTTTCCATTATAGGAACTCATTAGATAGTTGTTACATTGGTCCTCCTCCTGCTTTAAATTCCCACTGCTTGGGGTCAAATTCACCAGCTCAGCTTGGCTGTGGAGGCCTTGGGTGTGTGGGTCCTGCTCTCCCCATACCACTTCTCCTCCACTCCCTGCCACAGGGACATTGCCTGCCCATGATGGCTAGGTCCTACTGACCCAGATCCACTGCTGTGTTCTCTTTACCCCTTTTCTAGCCAAAGTTTTTCTCACCATGGATAGCTGGCCCACATGCAGATACTTCCACGTATCATCACCAAGGACTTCTGACCTATGTTTGTTTGATCCATCTTACATCCCCCCAGCCCACCATGCGACCTCAGGGAGAAAAACATCTGGAATAGATACAGATGTGTGCACAACCCCTCTGAACTGCGGTGCACTCTGTCATCCATTGTGTTCATGTTAAATGCTGTTCACAGCCTACCAATTTGGTTTTATTACCTGCAGCTCCTCAGAACACTCTAATCATGCCTACTGTTATCCTCTCCTATTTAATATGTGATAAAATGAAGATGCAGAGAGATAAAGCAACTTACTCTGGGTCACAGCCCTAGGAAGCAACAGAGCCAGGATTTGAACCCAGACTTCAGTGCCTATGCTCCCGTGGCTCCAGCCAAGAGTGTGGCTTTGGTGATTGATCAGGGCTCTGGGTACTGGGTGATTCAGCACAGGGGGTGGCTTCCAGCACTTATCCAACTGTGGGAAGGGACAGCAGGACAGAAAGAGCTGAAGCATTCACCTTTCCCACTGAGGTTCAGCTATAGTTGTAGGTGGCTCTGGCCAGAGCTGCCCCAAGAGCAAGGGACAGCCAGCTTGTGCTGAAGCAAGGGGTATAGGGACCCTCCTCCTCACTTGCCGTCATGGGCTGGGACCAGGACAGTAGGCAGAATGTATCCTTGGCAGAGCAAGGAGGGGACCAGAGCACTATCTGGGAGGGCTGGCAGTCATATGAGTAGTATTGAGCAGTGGACAGCAGGCTGCAGGATGAGGACATTCCAGTCACCTCTGGAGAATGTGCACTAACAATGGCCAATTCTTCACACACATTCTGCGACCCACTGAGAGCTGTCCAGCCTGGCACAGGTGGAAGGAACAAATCAAAGAAGGCTTATTTGGAGGCTCCCAAGGGAGGAAAGTGACCAGAGTTCTGATGGCCTCCTGTTGAGATATAAAGGTGTTAAAACACACCTGAAGAACTTTGCTGGCCTACACAGTGGTCACATGGCAAGATGAAGCCCTGAGAGGATGTCTCCATGAGAGAAAAGTCTGGGCTGCTGAGTTGAGAGAGCCTGAGGGGATCTTGACCCCCAGACTCCTGGGATGTCATGGGGGGCTGGAAAAAGGCCTATATCTTGATGGAAAGAACTGGACCATTGGGGTATGGGTAGGTTCGAGGGACACAGTTGAGTGACCCTAACTCTGGACATACTGGCTGTGTGAGGCAGGTTCTACAGCAAGGCCTGACCCATTGTTGCCTGAACAAGGGCAGGGAAGACCCTGAATATACCTGGAGCTCCAGCTGGTGATGTGGGCTGGGACTTGGAGACTGTGGAGCTGGAGACAGGAACTTGAGTGTGGCCTCCATCTTTCCATGGGTGTGTGGGGACTGGGCAGGAGGGATGGTGGCCATGGAGTATGTCGCCTAGGCATTCTGACTCATTTGAAACCGTGATCTGCTTTGACTGTCAACAAGAATAGCCAGAGCATTGTTTCCCTGGATAATTATGATGCTATTAATTAAACTGTATTTAAAGCTAGTTTCATGCTAGATTCCTGATGATGCACACATACATCCCCTGTAAGGGCACATACTTGTCTCCTTTGGACTATGAGGCCCCAGCAGGATGTCCTACCACCATAGGCTCCACATCCCACCAGGCTGGCAGGGTGCACTGTCATGGTTTGTAAATGACCAACAGGTTCTCACCTGAATGTCTCGGATGCCACCTGGCAGCAGACTGGATGACCTGGAACGTTCTCATCTAATCCCAGATACTGAGCAGACTCCAGACTCTCTTGTTCAGTGTTCAGTCTACACGGTGTTGGATCCATCTGCCCATGTCATCCCCTCATCTCCCTGCCATCCACCCTTGTTAAAGAAACATTCCCAGACCACCTCATCTAAATTTCACTCCCCTTGGCCACTCATTATTTCCCAGGGTGTGTATATGTCAGTCCCTACCTGGCATGTGGCATAGTTTATGGATTATGTTAATGGTCTTTCTCCCCTCCCTGGAATGGATGTTCCAGGAGGGTCCACATGGGGAGGAGAGGGAGGTAGAAGCTGTAGAGCTGTCAGGTGGAAAGGAGAGAATCTGGCTGCCTGGGGCCCAGGACCTGCTGCTTGGCTGGAGTGAAGGAGGGTCTGAGGATGGAGGGTGCCTCCTGATGCTCTGCTGCTCTTGGAAGGAGAATAACACCCTGACTGACCTGCTGAAAGTTAGCACAGAGGCAGCCTCTGGGTTCTCTCTGCCTCAGTTGGAGTTTGGGTGACTGGATATATGGTCCCCTCCATGGGGGCCTGGGAAGTGTCAGGTGCTAGCTCTCAAAGGCCCTTGAGGGGCTTTTCTGCCCCCACTAACCCAGAATGGGGGCAGGAAAGAGACAGTGTGCCCAGAGAAGGCCAGGGTGTAGGAAAGCCCAGAGATATAGGGTATGTATAATGAAGGTGGGCAGATCCAGGTGGGAAGGAAGGAGTGGGCTGAGCCAATCACATGCAACTCTGCAAAAGGGAACAGAGAGGTGAGGAGGAGGATTCAGGGCATCTGCCCACTGCTGGAATTGCAAATTTGCCAAAGCAAGACCCTTGTGGCCCCAGCCATGAAAGCCCAGGAAGGCTGACCTCTGACCTTGTAGTCACTGGCCTTTCAGGCCTTGCTTTAATTTGTCCAATTGAGATGTCCCTATGGCCCTGGTGCCTGGGGGTTCTGTGCCCTCCTGGATTCTTGAACTCTTCTCATCCACTTGAGACCCTGATGGCTGAAAGGCCACAGCCTGCTTAGAAGGGGCTTGGTCCTAGTGGACCTGAAAGCTACCAGGGTGTGAAACTTGGGTGGGCTACATCTTGGTAAAAACCAGAGACTACACCTTCCACAGCAGCTGGACTTTCTGGATGGGAGAAAGCCAGGCTTTCTGGAAGAGAAATAAGTGTCCCAGCTTTACTCACTGGCAAGGCTGGGTCCAAAGGGAAGGAAGCACAGAGGGTCTCCAAATGGCTTGTTCAGGAGGCCTGGAAATCCCAGGAGACAACCCAGAGCTGCCCAGAAGCCTCCATGCCTCCCCCTGGGTAACCCAGGCTGTAGGTTCAAGAGAGAAGTAGATGAGCAGGTCCCAACCTCAACACGTGGGTGACCATGGAGTCAGCTGTAGAGGTTGGGGTGGGAAGGTGAAAGCTCTCAAGCAAAGACTCCGTTTGGCTTGCTTCTGAATTTGGGAAGCAGGAGGAGGACCCGGGTTCTGGAGAGATGAAGGAGGGGATCTGGGAGTGGCCTCACCCCATGAGGACAGCACAGGACAAGCAATGCCCAGAAGAGGCCATGAGGGACAATGAGAGGGTGAGAGCCCAGGAACCCTGAAGAGCGCTGTGAGGTCTACGGGCGAGGATGTACTCAATACTCGCCACACTCAGGGGTAGCCCTCAGCATCACTGAGCACTTGCCAGTGCCTCTGTATGGAACAGCTTTATACAGTGTCACGTACACGCCCCTGCCACCTTATGAGCTACTAAAGATCAGTAAATCTGTATCTGAAACCCTGGGCCTTATGGTTCTTGGAATTGGGAATCTTAAATATTTTAGGAAAATAAGATAATGCACGTACTGTGCATATACTGTACCTTTTCTAACTTCCCACAGGGCTTGGGACAGCTCCCCATGATCCAACATGTTAATATTTTCTGCAGAGAATTGTACAAATATTCATACTTCACAGGATCAGTAAAGTCCATCAAGAGACTATGGTCAGGTTTTGCCACCAGATGAGTTAGGTCAGGGTTTGGAGCCATATAGGTTACAAGAACTCTTTAGGCTTTCAGTGGTCTCTAGAATTTGGAACTGCAGATGAAGAACTGTAGGTCTGTACTTATCCCTCAACTGAGGAGGGTTTAAGGGATAAGCCAAGATCACAGAGCTGGGCTCAGCTATAAGCTCCGTGGCTCCAGCAATGGGCTCTGAGCCTGTGCAGTGCCTGAAGGGGCAGCTGCTGCCATTAGGACCTTCATCTGCAGAGCACAGAGGACAGCGCTAAGAAATCTGTTCTCTAAAATCATAGCCAGCCAGAGACGGAGGTGTTTGAATCATGGGTGAGAATGAGATGTGCCAGTCCTCTCTGGAGAACCCTTGTAGGGGGTGGGGGTGAGTGGGGGTCACTGTGGCTCACAGAGTCCCCATTTCCAGCCCAGATGCAGAGAGAACTCCAGGTAGGGATTTTCAGGACAGCCTTCTACACTGATCTTAACTGTAGTTTCCAAAGACATGAGCCCAGGTCCACATACACACAGCACTTACCTGCTGCTCTGCTTTAGGTAAATCTGTCTCTGTCTTTACCCTCACCCCTCTACTGCCCATCTGCCTTCCACGATCATTTCTCTTGGGGGGACGCCCCCACACGCTCCCCAATGCACAGTCTTCCCCCACTGCAGCAAGGGGGCAAACCTGACTTCATGGGGCACTAGGGTCTCATTCCTAATGGTCTTCATCAGATGAGTTTTGTTCTCAGTAGCTGAGAGGATCAAACCCCCTTCACCTCTGCCATTTGCCAGGAAAAAATCATTTTGGTGATTAGCTTCCTTTCACAGATGAAGAAGAGGCTCCTAGATCTCTCCTTAGGGAGTGTTGGAGTGAAGCTGCAAAGCCAGGCTCTGCCCTGCTCTCTGGCCCCAGGAAGGCAGCCAAGGGCGCCAGCTGCAACAGGCCACAGCACAAGAGACCTGGGGTATGGATCCCCTCTGCTGGCCTCCTTAAGTGGCCGGCCATAGCCTGGGCTTCACCTCAAGCAGTTGAATCTTCCCAGTGTCTCTTGAGAAATAAGAAAAGTCTGAAAGCCCAGATTCTATTCCCACCTGAAAACAGCCTGTGAAGCCAATTAGCAATGTCCTCATCCTCCATTAGATGGGGCAGTGGCCTCCCGTTTCTCACAGTCCCATCCAGTTACTGTGCTGTTTTCTGTGAGTCCCCTGCATCTTGTAGGCATTGGAGTTTGTGATATCTGCTCCACAGTGTTTCTGACAAAATAGGCAACCCTCTCTGCTCCAGAACTGCAGGCACAGGAAACTTACAACTTCCCAAGGGAAGGGAAGAAATCTCCATGTGCTGGGGGACTGCTAGGTGTGACACACTGCTAGGTATTTATATGCTTGATCATTTAGTGAACTTGTGAGAAATGTAGTTTTGGCTCCATTTTACAGATCTGCCCATTGAGACCTCAATAGAAACAGATGCTTGGTGAAGTTTGGCAACTTGCACAAACCCTGCAGAAAATGATGGGGTGAGACTGGACCAGGTCTCCCCTCCTCCAGAGCCCATGCTCTGGTGGACACTGCACCCAGACTTCTGCTCTAAGGCTTGCCTTTGGGCAATGTCATCATCTCATCACTTCCCTCAGTCACCACTGGTGGGATGCCCTCATAGGGTGTGGCTGTGGGTTGCCACCAGGCTTTCATTGGAGGAATCAGGACAGAGCTGGTAGAATATGAGGGTGGGGTTTGGATTTTCCCTGTGATTTGTCAGTTGGGGAACTACAGAAAGAGAGAACTCCATGGTGCCCAATATTTACCTCCAGTTCCTGGGCCAGGGAAGAGCCAAGATTCAGAAATGCAGACCCCTTTCCCTGGGATAGATCACCAGGTTTCTCCCTAAGAGGAGACCCAAGACAACCAGGAAACTCCTTCTTCTAGGGAATCAGCATGAGAAGAGTCAAGGTGGAAATGAAGCTAGGGCGGGGCTGCAGGCAGAGGGCCACAGCGCTGACCTTGCAGACACAGCGCTTTGACCTTGCCCCCCTTTCAAATTGGACACAGGTTTACTTGAAGTGACAGGCTCCTAAGTCTGCAGAGTTGGTTGCATTTAGTTCTTTTATGTTGCTGTTTGGCTAAATTAAAAAAAAAACACCCACCATATAATCAACTCCTACAGTAGTGCCTGCTGATTTTGGAGAAAACAGCCCTGTGCTTGGCTACAGCGATTTGCCAAAGTAGTTAAACCAGAGTGTGCATCAGAACCGCCCTCAGAGCTTGTTAAAATGCAGATTACGGAGCTGCACTCCCAGAAGTTTCTGATTCTGTGGGTTTTGGATTTGCATTTCTAAAGTTCCCAGTAGGGTGTTGTGTGCCCTTACCTGGAATTATTTTCTACCTCCGCGTGCTGGTTGGAAGACCACACTTTAAGAACCACAGCTCAGTCAATTCTATCACTGGTCTTTGCTGCCGCTGTCTGGTCACTCCCGAGAATGACATGCTCTACTTGTGGCTTGTACCAACTACATGTTCATCCTTCTGGTTGTTCAATTTAATTTTGATTTCACCAAAAGTATCTTTGCTGGGATAAATTATTTTTCTTATAGCTTTCTCATGAAATATTTGATTTATTTATTGGGCTTTAACAATCCACGCCAAATTTTAGGTTTTCTTTAGAGACTATTCTTACCATCAATTAATAATTTTATTTCATAGAGAACTTAAACATATTAGCAAGAAAAAAACAAGTGATCCCATCTCAGGGTGGGCAAGGGACTTGAAGAGAAATCTCTCTGAAGAAGGTCGGCCCACAGCCTACAGATATATGAAAAAATGCTCACCATCCTTAATCATCAGAGAAATGCAAATCAAAACTACTTTGAGATATCATCTAACCCCAGTGAGATTAGCCCATATCACAAAATCCCAAAACCAAAGATGCTGGCGTGGATG
>CAUYQV010052416.1:0-28098 GCA_963574575.1 Galagoides demidoff
CCTGTGGTCCCAGCTACTTGGGAGGTGGAGGCAGGAGACTCGCTTGAGCCCAGGAGTTGGAGGTTGCTATGAGCTGTGATGCCATGGCACTCTACCCAGGGGGATAGCTTGAGGCTCCGTCTCAAAAAAAAAAAAAAAACAGAAAGAAAAGAAACGTCCACTTAATGTCACTGGGATAGCCGGACTGATGCAGGCGTCGGAAGCTCTGAGAAATTGGGGTTTGCCACAATAGAATGTTAAACCTTTAAAATACGACTACAAACCTTTACAAGTTCTTTTTTTTTTTTTTTGAGACGGAGCCTCAAGCTATCCCCCTGAGTAGAGTGCCATGGCTTCACAGCTCATAGCAACCTCCAACTCCTGGGCTCAAGCGAGTCTCCTGCCTCTGCCTCCTAAGTAGGTGGGACCACAGGCGCCCGCCACAACGCCCGGCCATTTTTTTGGTTGCAGCCATCATTGCTGTTTGGCGGCCCGGGCTGGGGATTCGAACCCGCCACCTTAGGTGTACGTGGCTGGCGCCTTAGCTGATTGAGCCACAGGCGCCGAGCCCCCTTTACAAGTTCTAAGGCCTAAATATATGAAATAAAATTTCATATGGTGTAGTATATCCCCAAAAGTTACCTGGTAAGAAATATTTATCTTAAGTCAAATATTGGCTTTAATAGTTGGGCATTTGACATTTGGCCAAAGAAAGATTTAGAGCCTCCCTAAGTTATCAGTCCAAAAATAGGTAGTGAGTTCAGATTGTTCCTCTGCAGTGTGTCGGGTGCTGGGAAGAAATGGGCAAGGGGATGTTACCTGTCATCAGAGCCAGCGGGGCCCCAGGCATTGCCACCTTGTGGACATTGGGCTCCGGCTTACCAAAATATCAAAGACATGAAAATCGTATTGGCTACTTAATAAAGGCAAAAATAAATAACACTACCCCAAAAGGCAAACAACCTGCCCCTCCAGGCAAGATGGCAGGGCCAAGGCTGGGGTAACTCTGGGGCATCTTTCTCTCTCTCTTTTATTTTTTTCCAGACAGAGTCTTACTTTGTCACTCTTGGTAGAGTGCTCTGGCATCACAGCTCACAGCAACCTCCAACTCTTGGGCTTAAGCGATTTTCTTGCCTCAGCCTCCCAAGTAGCTGGGACTACAGGCACCTGCCACAACACCTAGCTATTTTTTTGTTGCAGTTGTCATTGTTGTTTTAGCTGCCCTGGGCCAGGTTCAAACCTGCCAACCTCAGTTTATGTGGCAGGCGCTCTAACCACTAAGGGTGCCAAGCCAGAGGGCACCTTTCTCACACGGATCTCGCCACCTGGAATATTACTAAGTTGCCTCCACTTTTAAACAAAGTTATCAGTAGATGAGCTCTAATTAACATAGGGACAACTGGTCACAGTCATGGAAAATCCACAGTCGTAAAAGCTATTTCTGGAGTTCACACAGTCACGTTCAAAATGAGCTGGAAAGAAATATCACAATCAAGATCGGGTAGGCTAATGCCAACGTTTATAAACGCCATGACTCAAGCTGTCCTCGGCCAGAATGGCACATCCCCGGTGGCAGAGACATACCTGATGCATTTCCTACAGACGTTCCAGGGACCAAAGGCAACTTCAAACTGGCCAGACGTGTTTCCTCTGTGGACCATCTTGCCTGTGATCTCCTGTGGCTGTGCCATTGATGGGTGCAGGTCTTGTGCTAACAGCAGGTCATGAATCTCGTCCTCAGCCTCCGACTTTATACACCTGGCTGCCCTGGGAAGGAGACTGAAACATACGTTAATTCTACAAAACAAAAATTGATTTGGTAGAAGAAAATCAGGCTATAGAACACTAGGAATAGATCCTTCCATTTGTACAAGGAACAAGAGTTAGTACCTCCAAGATACAACTTTGCAACTCCAATCTATTATGATTAAATCTTTTGATGTCAACACACCTGCTGTAAGCTGATGACCTGAAGAAGGTTGTAGCTGGTGGTAGTATTTTATTTAAAAGGCGTATTCAAGGTGGGCTAGAAGGTGGAAGTCAGATGTGGTTTTGTTCCAAGGATGATGAAGGAAAACCCATGTGTCAGCCAATCTTTTCCAAAATTATATCACTTTTTGTAAAACAGTGGTCTTCAGTGTGTGCTCCTAGAGTTAGCAAAAATAGACTCAATGCTGTGCCCAGCTGACCAAGTGGCGGGCCAGGTGCTTGGTACAGCTGAAGCCTTTCCCATGAGCTTCACAGACTGGAAATTTCCCATTTCCTACTTAGATGGCATCTGGCTGTAAATATATGAGAAAACAAGAAGGCAGAGAAGGAATAAATCTAAGAACGAACTGCCCATGTTGAACGTAGGTCCTCTGGCTGTGGGAGAAAGAGTTAGTGCAGCCAAGGCTGGGTGGCCTTGACCCCAGCACTCCGGGGGCCAGTGGGGAGGATAGCTTGAGTTCCAATCTAGCCCAGGCAACATAGGGAGGCTCCATCTCTACAAAAAATTTAAAAAAAATTAGCAGGTGTGTTGGTGCACACTTGTCGTCCCTGTTACTCAGGCTGGAGGATCATTCAAGTCCAGGAGTTCCAGGCCGCAGTGAGCTGTGATCTCGCCACTGAATTCCAGACTGAGCAAGAGAGTAGGAACTTGTCTCTCTCTCTTTTTTTTTTTTTTTTTGAGATAGAGTCTCACTATGCCGCCCTTAGTACAGTGAGGTGGTGTCGCAGCTCACAGCAACCTCAAACTCTTGGGCTTAAGAGATTCTCTTGCCTTAGCCTCCCAAGCACCTGAGACTACAGGTGCCCGCCACAACGTCTGGCTATTTTTTGGTTGTAGTTGTCACCGTTGTTTTTAGCAGGCCTGGGCCAGGTTTGAACCCACCAGCCCAGGTGTGTGTGACAGATGCCCTAACCACTGAGCTACGGGTCCCAAGCCAACTCTTAAAAAAATAATAATGCAGTCAAGGAGGCTGATTTGGGAAAAACAGCTCTCAGTAATCTTGTATGTAGAGTGTTAGAAGAAAATAGTGGTTTTAGCCCAAGAGGTGAGAAACACCGGCCTTTGGTTGGTTGGTGTCAGTGAAAGAGGCTGACCATCCAAACCAACCATCAACAATGATCAAAATCCCAGTGAAAAGCACATGGGTGGAGTCGGCTTCCCTTAGCAGTTAGAGGTACATTTTCAAAGCAATATCAGGGAATTCCTTTCACAGCTCATTACCTTAAAAGAAGCCGTCAGGCTATTCTTATCTTTTGTGACAAAAATTTAAACTCTCCTACTTCAATAGGAAGGTCAATAGTCCATGTCAGAATTGGCGTATTGGTGGATTTAACTACATGTTCGCAGAAAGTGATCATTACTAAACATTTTCAAATTTGTACATCCACGTGGGCTTGGAGGGAGACTGCCAGCTGCACCCAGCCTCAGCCGCTCGCTTCACTGAGCCTATTTGAAGTCTCTTCTTATTTTAAAAAAACCTGGAAAATTAAACAGATGTTTAAATATCTATGATATCTATGTAACTTTATATCCACATAAAAATCTCATCCTCCTGGAAAGCTCTCTGCAGGGGACACATTCTCCTTCCTTCTCAGAGTCCCAAGTTTATGTGATGATCAGTGAGAGACCCAAAGCCGGACCAACATGAGTTGCTCGTAGCCTGATCATTTTGAGAGCGAAATTATATATATAAAAAAAAATTCGTGTATTTCCATGGAAAGGAGCAGAGTTGATGAGGTGGGTGGGTGAGTTTTAGTGTTTGCTGGACATGGGGTGGGGCCCCAACTGTGAGAGTCCTTGGTCCCAAGGGCTTTAAAAAACAGGCCTGGAACAGATAAGAGTTTTGTTTTGTTTCCTTGATTATATAACCACATGGATCCTTGCAGACTTCGAAAGTTACTAGAAGATACACAAATGGAAATGTGAGATAATACCCCAGGCAAAGAGACAAGACGATCAGAATTTTGATTACCGAGGGTTTTTCCTGCCTCAGTCCACACACACAGATTTTTTAACAGCTTGATTGACAAGACCAAACAACCCATCCACGGAAAGTCTGCTTTTCAGTGGTTTTCAATTTGAGAATATTTTTGTCCCTCCAAGAGGAAGGCCAGCTAAACAACAACAACTGCAACAAAAACTAGCCAGGCGTTGTGGCGGTCACCTATAGTCCCAGCTACTTGGGAGGCAGAGGCAGGAGAATTGCTTGAACCCAGGAGTAGGAGGTTGCTGTGAGCTGTGATGCCAGGGCACTCTACCCAGGGGGATAGCTTGAGGCTCTGTCTCAAAAATAAATAAATAAATAAATACAATAAAATAAAAAAAGAAGGGAAGTCAAGTGATTTATGTGATTGGTCCCTATTGTCAGACACTACAATTGCTTCCATACACACACACACACACACACACACACACACACAAACACACACACATATATATATAGCAGGCTACAGCAATATATATACATTATTATATATATCACAGCAGAGCCGACCTTAGACTTCGTAGACTCCTGGGTGTATCTTTGTGCATTTTTCCCTTTATTGCTGCTGTATATTAGAATGCTAAACATGCTGAGATTATTGATCGATGTGACCAGATATGTTTCCAGAAAGATTCCCCACAATGTGTCTCTCCTCCTACCTCTTTGTCCATGTAATAGTCTAGAAAAAAAATCTCCATTTAATTTGAACATCTTTGATTGCTAATTGATGAGATATCATCTCGTGGCTTATCAGCCCTTTAAAAGAATTGCCTGCATTTTCGTCGTCATCTTCTCCTGCTGATTCGTAAAACCTACTTGGATGGCTTAACCTGCGATTTATGTGTTTGCAGAAAATGTTCTTCATCGGGTTTTTTTTAAACCTTTGATAGGGTATTTTTGCGTTTAGAAGTATAAATTATGTATTCAAATGTCAGGATTTTTTAAATTATGGCTTCTTGAGCTGGTAGAGAAAGCTCTTCCTCATCTCTGCTGTCTGACCATGTTACTTCTGTTTTCATCAAATACTTTAATATATTTGTTAAGTATTAACTCTTTGATCCATTTAGGATTTATTTTTGTGTAAGATGTGAGGTAGGGAGTCTATTTTCTTTTTCTTTCTTTGAAATCGTAAGTCACCCCTAAACTATTGATTGAAGAATCTTTCAAAGATAATTCAGCCTAAACTCAGCTCCCACGTGTATTGATCTGTTTCTGAACTTACTATTCTGCTCCAGTTATTTTAATTAGTGCAGCTTGGTAATTGATTTTATAACTTTGACAAATTCCCCCTCAACAAATTTTCTCCCCCCGATATTTTAGCTCATCTTCCAAACACAATTTTGCAATCACTTAGTCAATTTCTTTCTTTCTTTCTTTTCTTTTCTTTTTCAGAGATAGTGTCTCTCTGTGTCACCAGCATAGAGTTCAGTAGCATCATCATAGCTCACTGCAACCTCAGGTGATCCTCCTTCCTCAGTCTCCCAAGAAGCTGGGACAATAGCCACACACCACGATGCCCAGCTAATTTTTCTATTTTTGGTTGCTCAGTCTGGTCTCTAACTCTTGGTCTCAAGCAATCCTCCCTCCTCAGTCTCCTAAGTGCTAGGATTATAGGCATGAGACACCAAGCTCAGCCTACTTAATTTCTAAAAGTAAAAACCAATAAAACATTCTAATGGGATTGAATCGAGTTACATTTATAAATTAATCTGGGGAAGAATTGATAACAGTATTCGTCCAATGCCTTACAGAAAACAAGGAGCTCATTTGAACTGGGTAACTGCAGCTGAATTCACTTATGAAGTTCTAGGGCTACACACTGGGACAAGGAACTGAGGCATAGCGGGGATAGAGGCTGGCTACAGCCCCTCCACCCATGAAGGGACCAGGCATCCTGAGAGAGAAGGAATTATGTGAGGAGGCCAGCTGGTGGGTGCTGGCCTGGGTCACTCTTCTCCTCACCTGCTCCCTGCTGGGTCACCCACTCCTCGAGCCCTGCCTGCAACCAGAGGACAGGAGATCCCAGGGAAGGTGGGCAGTGTGGAGAGTGGCCTGAGGGGGAGATGCAGGCTGTTGGAGGAGCAGGTTGTTAGACATATGAATGTGATGTACATAAAATGGAAGTGAGAAGGTTAAAAGAAAAAAAAAGACTTAGACATCACAGGGAGATTCATTCCCAGGGAAGTCTCCTTCCCAATTTTATCAATTAGCTTTGGGTTGGGGCCCTTCCTAGGTGCTCTGGGAACTCTTGGTCTCCCTAATCATGTCTGTCTTCCCTACTTAGGGGGTACAGAGCTAGCACAGGACACCCAGTTAAATGTGAATTTCAGATAAACTGTGCATGGTTTAAGTATAGATGCGTCCCAGGCCATATTTTATCTGCTGCCCCTGCTCTCCTGCACTGGGCTCAGGCCAGCCCTGTTCCTCACCCACAGTCAGCACGACCAGGGTCTCATCTGACCAGAATCACGAACCAAATTTGGAAGCCACGGATGCGGCTCAGGGACACCTTATTTAGACCCAGTCAAAGGCTGGAGCCAGGTGCCATGACACATGCCTGTGGTCCCAGCCACTTAGGAGGCTGAGGTGGGAGGATCGCTTGGGCCCAGTCCAGCCTGGACAACACAGTGAGACCTTGTTCAAGAAGATTTTTTTGGCTCGGCGCCTGTGGCTCAATCAGCTAAGGCGCCAGCCACGTACACCTAAGGTGGTGTGTTCGAATTCCCAGCCCGGGCCCGCCAAACAACAATGATGGCTGCAACCAAGAAATGGCCGGGCGTTGTTGCAGGTGCCTGTGGTCCCAGCTACTTGGGAGGCAGAGGCAGGAGACTCGCTTGAGCCCAGGAGTTGGAGGTTGCTATGAGTTGTGATGACATGGCACTCTACCCAGGGGGACAGCTTGAGGCTCCATCTCAAAAAAAATTAAAAAAAAAAGAAGATTTTTTTAATAGATTAATAAATGAAAGAAACGGCATTAAAAAAAAAAAGCTGGAGAGAGAGGAGCATTTTAAATGTGGCTTAATGTCTCATTTTACTTTTTCTTCGCAGACCTGCGAACCCAGGAGAGGACAGCAGTGTGAGGACAATCGCTCCAGGAAACCTGAAACCGCCTGGGACCCACCCTGTTTCCCGCAGCCACAGTGGAGCCTGTGCTGGGCCCTGTCCTGACCTGACTCCCTGCGGGAGACCTTCTCCTCTGGTGACTTGCCCATGCCCGTGGCTTTGATGGGGGGGCGCTCCGGGGAGGTCTAAAGCAGCTTAGAATTATCCTAATTGCATTTGTTGATTCTGCAGAAAATCAGGAGGAGAAGGGAGGCAAATATGTGGATTTAATTACAGCGATAGGCCTTTAACCTATGTCCTTAAAGACCATCACCTCGAGTGTTTGGGGGTTCCATGAAAGTCCACGTGGATCTGAGATGTCTTCCTCTGGTGTGATTGTTGAGACTGTGAAAGGTGTAGCAGGTGAGGTGAGGCTCATTGGATCAGATGCTCAGGGTATACAGTGTCTGGGGACAGCCTAAAATCACAGAGTGGACACCCTTCTGTGGCCAAGACAGTTTTCTCTCATCTGGACCCATGAAGAGCTGGTTTCAAAAGAGACCTGAGAAGAGCTTGAGAATTAACAAGAAAAATGGGTTGCACTTGGGCAAAGGACTGGACACCTGTAGAAGGTTCCAGCACGTTATGTTCACATGGAAAGCCCAAAACATGCTCAAGGAATCACAGTGAACTATTTATCACCCCCCCTCCCCTCCAAGAACTGGACAGGAGGCAATTGGTTAAAATCGCAGCAGGAAATTTACATTAGAGTTTAAAAAAAAAAGTCCACTGATGGTTAAGTGGTTGTCCTTGGTCACATTATCATACTTCTGGGAGGACACCCTCCCCACCCCATGAATGGTACAGAGACTTAGGCAGGTACATCTTGTTTGGGCTCAAAGCGTGCTTTGAAGTTCAAAACTTCAAATAGATCAACTCGATAGATCAAAACCTCCATGAAACCTGTTTTGGAAGGCGCATCTCAGATGAAAACCTGAACGGCGGGCAGATATTGGAATCTCTGCCTGAGCAAACTTGGCCGCAGCATCCTGCCCATGTTTGGTGTCTCGTCTCCAAAAGGCTGCTTTGGCATTTATTAGGCATTACATCATTCTCTCCCTTACGGGCTGAAATGATGAAGTACCCAGAGACGGAGTTGAGTGCATGGGACAGGGGCATTCTGAGACATGCAGTGACGATGACCTTCCTCCAGAAGATGACATAAGGAGACTCGTTCACCCAGCCCTTCCTTGTTTGGACAGTGACTAGGCCATGAGAGTTGTTTTTGAAGCAACTAGAAATAGAATCAATTACTGTTTGCTCTGATATTAAAAAAAAAAAAATGTGTGCCTTGGGCTGGGAAATAGGGATCAAGCACCATGACACAGCAAACGACCAGAGAGTGTGCTTTTATAAAGCGGGCTGAATATGGGAACATCTACAGAAAAAAACATGTTCTGAAATCCGTGTGGAGTGTTTAGAAGCCTTTCTTTGAGAAGCATTAAAAACACAGAGCTGCCCAGGTATCTGTTTCCAAAGAGCCCTGGGGGTAACTCCTGTGGCCGCTGCCTGTCACCTTCCGTACAGGTGAAGGGTAACCCTTAACATCCCTGGAGGTCCAGTCTCCTCCTTTTATTCTCATTGAGTGTCAGTGTGAGGCTAACTTGAAAATTCACACCTGGCTGAGTTTCCCAAAAATAAGGAAAAAACTTGTAAGTGATTAGGTGCCCCCAACCAGGCGACAGACAGCAAAGAGGACCCCAAAGGGATCCAAGATTAGTTCAGCATCTGCTTCCAAGGACTCTTGATAAAGCCAGAGAAGAAAAACACTTGTGAAAAAATCAGCAACAAGACAGCAATGAATCGGAGTATATGCTTGAATCAAAGGGAATGAGGGTGGTGGCAAGGGCCGGTGAATTGCAGACAAGTGGACAGGGGTCATGTTGCCCCGGCAGGAGGCCACCGTAGAAATCTCTGAACTGGAAAAGGAGAAGGAGTGGAAGGAAAAGATGTGGAGACCAGTGGGAAATGCAGAGAAAGGAAGGAAGTTTCTCGGTTTCCAGGAGGCTGGAGGAACGGGGACGGCCTTGGGCAGCAGTGGGGTTGTCCAGCAGGTAGAGGAAAAGTAAGTCTGGGCCTCTGAGTTAACAGGAGGGGATTAAGGATGTGCCCTCTGCCAGGTGCTTCTAAACACCAGATTGATGTACGTGACCCAGCTGGGGGTGAGGGGGCAGGAGTCACCATCAGGTAAAGGACACAGGAACCCAAGTGACCGTCTGAGAAGGACCCAGACGTTCCTCTCCCGTTTCCCGACCTTCCTTCCTCTGCTCCCCCTGCCCCCCATCTCTCTTCTATTTCTTTCCAATTAGTGCCCCTTTATTTTTTAAAAAATCCTTCATCTTTCCCTCTCTCCCTCCCTCCCTCTCACGGCCAACCACCCTCACACATTAGCTAGCTTTTAATAAGATCCTGCGATTTGTGCAGTGCTGTTTAAGGGCAGGTATTTTTGGTAAGTTCTTTTGATATAATTTCACAGTTACTGAGAGATTGCAAGAATAGTGCAAGGAATTCCCATCTGCCCCCTCCCCAGACACACTCATTGTTTACACTTTGCCCCATTGGCTGTGTCATTCTCCAACTCAGGTGCTAGACACTCACTTGCACACGCACACACACACACACACACACACACACGTGCACACCCGTAGGTGCACACATGTACATATTGCAGGAGACATTGTGGCCCTAAATACTTCAGTGTGTATTTCCTAAGAACTAAGATATTCTGTACACAACCACAGCACAGTGACTGAAGTCAGGAATTTGGATGGAAACAGAAAGCCACTATCCAGCCGCAGGTCTTATTCGGATTTCACCAGTGTCCCAGCCTTGTGCCCTGTAGCCTTCCTCCAGGGCCTGGGCCCTCATCCAGGATGGCAGAGGGCTGAGTCACACACTTCCCTTCATCCAAAGCTTTTCCGCCCACACCTGACACAGCTGGCCTTCGTACCTCCGGGCCTGAGTGTGACCATCACCTCCCTGACCGCTCACCCTAAGCGGTCTGGGCCTTTCTCCCAGGACCCAGCACTTCTTTCTGAAGCCTCAAAGCAGGTGTCAGGCTCCCTCCTCATCCGCATCCTCTTCTCTTATCTTTCCTCTGCTGAAAGGAATCTCCAGGCACAGGATGTACCTATCTTGTCCTCACGGCAGGGGTTGGGAGCCTGGGCTCTGCAGGTGGAAGCTGGGCCTCTCACAGCTGTGTGACCTCAGGCGAACTTAACCCCTTTGTTCAGCTCTGAAACCAGGATGGTGACTGTGCCCTCACTGGAGTTTTCTGGATAGTAAATGGATCTGGTATAAGAATCAAATGAGGCCCAGCACGGTGGCTCACGCCTGATCCCAGCACTCTGGGAGGCTGAGGCGGGTGGATCACCTGAGCTCAAGGAGTTCAAGGCCAACCTGAGCAAGAGTGAGACCCCATCTCTAAAAAATAGTCGGGTGGGGCAGCACTTATAGCTCAGTGAGTGGCGTGCCAGCCCCATATACTAAGGGTGGCGGGTTCAAGCCTGACCCTGGCCAAACTGCAACAAAAAATAGCCAGGCACTGTGGCGGGTACTGTGGTCCCAGCTACTCGGGAGGCTGAGGCAAGAGAATTGCCTAAGCCCAAGAACTGGAGGTTGCCATGAGCTATGATGTCACAGTACTCTACCGAGGGTGACAAAATGAGACTCTGTCTCTAAAAAAAAAAAAAAATAGGCATTGTGGTGGGTGCCTATAGTCCCAGATATTTGGAAGGCTAAGGCAAGTGATCACTTGAGCCCAAGAGTTTGAGGCTGGTGTGAGCTATGATGCCACAGCACTCTCTACCCAGGACAAAAAAGTAAGATTTTCTGTAAAAAAATATACATATATAATATATATATATGTGTGTGTGTGTATGTGTGTATAGGCTAGGCGCCCATAGCACAGTGGTTACAGCAGCACTGGCCACATGCACCAAGGCTGGCAGGTTTGCACCCAACCTAGGCCAGCTAAACAACAATGACAACTGCAACAAAAAATAGCTGGGCATTGTGGTGGGCACCTGTAGTCCCAGCCACTTGGGAGACTGAGGCAAGAGAATTGCTTAAGCCCAAGAGTTTGAGGTTGTGAGTTATGATGTCACGGAACTCTACTGAGGGCGACATAGTGAGACTCTGTCTCAAAAAAAAAGAAGAAGATCAAAGGAGTCTGTACGTGTAAGGCCTTCCTGGCTGTGCCGGGCACACAGTGGGTGCTGAGCAAAGGAAGGGCCTCCCCCTCCCTTTCTCCACCTTCTTCCTCTGCGTCTTCCTCCTCTGTCTTCAGCTTCATCATCGTTGCCAAGCATAGCACTGCCTGACACATAGAAGATATTTAATAAAAATATCACTGGAGGGCCGAGTTTAGGACAGAGAGTGTTCAGCAACATCTCAGAGGGAGAGCTCGGGAGAAAGTGAAGACATTGACGGGACACTGAGAGCCGGACTGATCAAACCCTGTCAATCTGTGTATCGTGAACAAGCAGGGGACGGCCACGAAAGAGTGAATTTGTGGACACCCATGAATGAATTTTCAACCAGGGGAGCCGGAGGCACTTTAGCTTGGTTTTGTGTGATAAAGGTGTTGGCCTGCAGACCACGTCACGCGGCCTCTGTGGCACTGCCCCACATGTGTGTGTACACTCCTGCACGTGTCCATGTCACCAGGGCAAGCGGAGACCTTCTGGACTGACTGATCCACAGGTCCTTAGGGCCAGGCTCACCATCAGCATCATCATTAGCCCCTCCGTGGATTGAGCACTCGACTCTGTATGGGCTCGGCCTCACCCACTTTGCATCATTAATTCCATCCCTACTCCAGGATGTCGCCACTGTGCAGAGGAGAAACGAGGCTGGGAGAGGCTAAGTCTGTACCCGTGACACGTAGTAGGACTGACAGGTCCTACTACGTCCTGGCAGGTGCAGGCCCCTGGAACTGGAAGCAAAAAGAGACATGCAGAAGCAGCAGCTTGTGAGGGCGACGGAGCTAGACTCAGAGCCCGCACCAGACTCGGCTGCCCTGCTTGCCAGGGGCTGTCTGAGAAAGTAGAGAGACAGAGGCACAGGCGGCCAAATAACAGCTCCCCTATAGGAGCAGCTGGGGGTTTTCCAGGAAGAAAGCAAGAGGTGAATAAAAAGATCAATCAACATGAGTAGCTAAGTCTGTGATGGTGAAAAGCTGGCAGGGTCTCCCAGGAACCTCTGGTGACTTGGGAGCAGGAAGGGAGAAGGCGGCTTGCAGGGAGGACCGGAAAAATCTCCAGGAACAGGGAACATGCGGCCAGGACCAGGTCTGGGCTGGAGAGAGGGGCCTGGGTGCCCAGGCGGCCTCCCACACAGTGAGTCAGTGTCCCTTGTTGACTCAGGAGGGAGTTCGTGCATTCAGTAAACTGGGAGGGGTGGTGACCAGGGGAGGGAGGGTCAAGGCCATTGATTGTGGACGTGCCCCCGTGCAGGGAAGGGAGAGAAAGGCTGCAATGAGCATTGGGGAGGGAGTGGCCAGAAAGTGGGGAGGGTGAACCCGACCCTGCTGTGCCCTGAGGCTTCAAGAGGCCATCCTGGGGAGGAGGTCCCTTGGGGACAGGACAGGCCGCCTAGGTGACGGAGACTGTGGAGAACTCCAGTAGTTTCAGTTGCCCAAAGTCAAGGGGTGAAGGAGGCGTAGGCACAAGCTCATACTTAACACAGTGTGTGTGAGTCAAAGCCCAAGTTCATGTTTTCCAATGTGCTCGGTTCCAGGCCAGACCTGCCACCTCTTGTTGTCATAGAAAAGCAGGGGAGCCGGGTGGCAGGTGAGGGGCCTGGTTGGACCCCGGTGGCTGCTCCACGGGGTGCCCTTGACTCTGAGGAATAGACTAGCCTAGAAGTTATGCTCGAGTCAGCCCGATTGTCGCTGGGCCCCAGATGGAATAATGACACAGACCTCCAGCCATCTTGTCATCTTCATGCGTTTGAAGGAAATATGGTCAGCAGATGAGGATTCAGGAGAAGCCTTGGCCGATGTTGGGGGCCATCCGTCTGCACACTTGCTGTGGACCTGCCCCCGCAGTGCTGGGAGGCTGCAGAGGGATCCCTTTCCCCACCCCCCCACTCCCCGATTCCCGGAGCTGATTTTATAAGGTCTGAGCTTCTCATGCCTAATCCTGCCTGGGTCGGGGGGTAAAAAGCTTTTTATTTTCAGCTGCTGGAGGGAGATTAATTAGATTATGCCCTGGTGAGAGAGGGGACTCAGTGAGATGACAGGGGCAGATATGTCTTGGGGAGGGTGCCGCTGTACACAGCACTCTTGCGGGCCAGAGCAGAGGCTGCAAATACCCACATGCACTTGATCTTGAGAGGAGGAGTAAGTTCCAGGAGGGCTCAGGAGGGGCCCTTAGACCACAGGGCCCAGGACCACAGCAGTGCTCAGAGAAGCCAGGGAAGTGGACGGAGGCCCCTTCTCCTCTATCCTAGACTCTCAGGCGAGCAGGTGGAGGGACAAAGCCGCCCTGATAGAAACGGGCACCGCTGCCTGCCATGCCCTGCAGGAGTTCAAAGCCAGAGCACCTTGGGTTTAGAAACACCATGTGACAGTTCTCACACCCCCAGAATGACATGGAACAAATTTTCCTGCTGCCTGGCCCTCAGCAGCTGACCCAGCTGCCTTAAGTTTTAATTGACTTACACTTGAAATGTTAAACTATCAAATCTATCTAAAAAAAGATGTGTGCATTCCTCTTATATCACACAGCCCGTGCCAGCTTCAAATAACGCTGCCAGAGAAGGCAGGGGAGGGACTCATGGTCGGTCAGGATTTTACCTGACGCCAGGGTGGCTCTGTAAACAGGAGGTCGGCGCGTGTGGCCGCCCCGTCGGGCACACTCCCTGATGCAAAGAGATTACAGGCCGGACGGCACGTAGGGAGTGAGTGAGGTCATAACTCCGAAGCCCTCGTGACTGCCACCTTTGCACAAATGGAGTGACTTGTCCCTGGGTCTCAGAGCAGCAAGCTATGGTCTGTAAAGAATGCAGAGAGAGGTAGTTCCATGCATCTCTACGGGAAGCAGAGAAGAAGTCACGTTTGGCATTTTTCAGATGGAACTGCGAGGTCTCCGACTTCAGTGTGTGCTCAGCTCCTGGCTAAGAGCTGTCAGAAAGGCGGCCCCCGGGAGACTAACTCCTCAGCCTGATCCCATCATCCTTATTTACATTCTGCCTCCTTCTCTTTCAAGACTATTTTTTTGACATTTGCCTTCTGGCAGAGCCGGGACCAGCAAGTGGGAGGTGGATTTTGGCAGAGTACAAGGAAGAATTTTCTTAGTCAGAGCAGCCCCAAAATGGAAAGACCTGACTCAGAAGACAGCGTGTCCCCGGCCTGGATGAGGTCCTCAAGAGGTCCCTTCAGGGGAGCTCTGCCCCGTGCTGTGATAGGATAGGTGTGTGCAGGGATGAAGGATAACGATCATCGTTGGGTGCTTACTGTGTGCCAGGCACTATTTTAAATACTTTTATTCTAACTAACTCATTTCATCTTCAAACAACCCTGTGAGATGGAACTGTTATGACCCACTATTATCTCCATTTTACAGATAAGGAAACTGAGGCACAAAGAAATTTGAGTAACTGCTGAGGTGACTGGGCTGGTCATATGAGGGGCAGCCTGTCTGCCCTGCCTGGGCCTCTGCGTTCTGCAGGGCAGGTCGGCTTATCAGGTGGCAGGGGTGACATGACCTCACCAGCGACCAGCTGTTCTGCGCTAAAAAGAGTTTAGAAGGCGGTTGACTCAGCACAAAGCCTGGTCAGGGGTCAGGAGGGCTGCTGGGTTCCACCAACCAGCAACAGAGGCTGGGCTTGATCTCTCAGAAAGGAAGCCCGGGAATGCCTAGCACGTTCCCTGTTAGGGGTACAGGATAATGGGCAGGTGGAATGGGGGTGTCAAGGGCTCTGCGCCCAGTTAGCCCTGCCCCGCTGTACCCAGAGAGTCCTTGGGCTTATCCTCCAGCTTCAGGAATCTGGCCCCTGAGGTCGAGTCCTTGCCTTGGTCATCCGCCCAGGCCCACAACTTCTCTGAAGCTGCCTTGTGAGGACTGACAAGCATGCATCTGGAGAAGTGGCCCACATTCCTAGTTTGCATGCTCCTTGGCCCTGGATGGGAATAACTCATGAGGCTGTGCTGGAGAGGGCAATGTGGGGAATTCTGGCACTCGTGGCTGGACCCTACTGACCGGCCGGCCCTCCCACTGTCGCCCACGTTTGCCACAGGCTCAGGGTCCCGTCCTGAACTTGGTCCTTTGGCCTTCGGTCCCTACTGAACTGGGGCTGGCCGGTACCATCCACCAAAAGACACAGTCCATTCAAGTGTGAGGAGGGTGTCCTCACGTGCCAGCAGCGAGGTTCTCGGCTGCTGGGTGGAGCCACGCTCTTCCTTTGAATCAGGGTCTGAATCAGGAAAACTCTGGACCATGCAGCTCCAGGGCCTGCTCGGAGAAACAACTAGAAAACCCCTCAGATTCCTTCTAGCTATAAAATAACTCCGATTCATGAACAAAGGAAGGAAGAAAATGTGTATGTAGTGAAATAAAAACACATCCTGTAGTGGGCCCAGAAGAGGACAGAAGCGCTTGGCTCCTCCTGTCAGTCCCGGCTGGTAGAAAGTTCTGGCTGTGGTGTGAAGACACACTGGTCTGGTTTCCTTAAGCTTTTATTCAGAAAGGCCCCAGGACATGACGTTGACTAATGCCCTGGTGGTGAATCGGCCCCCAGGCTGTGACTTACCCAGCAGCCTCCCCCTGAGTTCCATGTGAGGCATTTAAGTGACAATCAGCTAAGAGTGAAGCAAACACCTCGCAAACTCCCTGAGGTCCTGCGTTCCTTGCAATTGTTCTATAAAATGGGTTAAAATACATTTTTTAAATGATTTTGCACTTGAGAAAATGAATAAAAGGCAGGTTTAGTCACTTTCCCAAATGTGTCCTTATGGGAAGGTGGGAGAGGCTTTGACCCTGGAACTGGCTCCGTCATTCCCAACTGAGCAAACCCCAACCTCTTTCCCAGTCACATCTCTGAAGAGGAGGAAGTTGGTTCTTTCTCTCCACCAAATAATTTGCCCCCAAATTCCTGCACCTCTGTAAAATCAGAGGTTGCAGAGGGCTGAGGAGAGCTGGAGTTGAAACTCTGTGCTCTGTCTTCCGTCCAAGACAGCCAAACTTTTGCCTGGAGGAAAAGAGGAAGAGCCTTCCGTGCTAATGTCACTGTCTCTGGCGGAGTTTGGACCAGAAGCAGTCACAGCATTTGGGCCTCTCCCCATGGCAAGCAGCTGCTGTTATAACACAATCATTAAAGCCTTTTATTAATTTCCCTCACACTTTATCATTCTTATTTTCTTTCCCACAGCTGCCTGGCCCTCTTCCTGGGTAGCCTGACAATCTGAAATAACAGAATTTCTAAAATCCCAGCTATTCTCCATCCCCAGAGACAATTTGCTCACTGGGGACCAGTGAGTTATTTCTGAACATGGGGCCCTGCTATGAGACAGAGGGAAAGAGGCCTCTGTGGCCTCTATGTCCTGTTACAATGAAGGACAATTCATCACATCAGAAGGACACTAGGTAGAAATGTGGACATCTTCAATTTCATCAAGATCCTTTTCTAAAGGTACAAATAAAAAGTCTTCCAAGCAGCTAAGGCGCCAGCCACATACACCTGAGCTGCCGGGTTCAAATCCAGCCTGGGACCGCCAACCAACAATGACAGGTGCAACCAAAAAATAGCCAGGCATTGTGGTGGGTGCCTGTAGTCCCAGCTACTTGGGAGGCTGAGGCAAGAGAATCACTTGAGCCCAGGTGAGCTGTGATGCCACAGCACTCTACCCAGGGCGACAGCTTGAGGCTCTGTCTCTAAAAAAAAAGTCTTCGATAGAGGAAATATTTGTCACGATATTGAAATTTCACAAGTAGGCATGGGGGGCATGTGTGTTCACTGATGTTATATCCCCAAATTTAAAACTATTGACACATATAATAAGCTAATAATACTGTTTCCTAGAGTCGGCGTCTGACTTTAGGGAAAAGTAAAACCAAGTTTAGGAAATTTTGAACGTGGGTCTCCTTCTAGTGGGAAGGAGAATGTGTGGAAATTGTCATAGATTTGGGATGAGAAAAAAGTCTTCGACATTACAGGTGACTCCGATTCCCCCAGACACCCGGGGAAGAGCCACAGAGCTCATCTTCAGCTCAGGAAAGGATTTCCTTAGATGCCATCAGAGGGCAGCAGCATCTGAGCTCCTTGCTGGGGATTTGGTAAGGACCAGGACACAGAGGAGCGTTTCTTTTCTGCAATGATCTGGAAGGGGAGACTTTTGCTGCCAATCTGTAACTTTCTTTTCCAAACACATAGTTCCCTGATCTTTTGGAGGGCAGTAAAAATAGGACATCCAGGGTGCATGAACCAGACGGGCCCTGGCACAGGAAAGCACTTTACCTGAGCTGGTCTTAGGAAGCCAGAAGGAGCCTGTGCTTTCTACAGTACTGAATTTCTGAAATCCTAACCACAGAAATTCTAAAATTCTGTTACTTTGGTTGGCCGGGACAGCCCAGGAAGAGAGCCAGGCAGCTAGAAAACATCTAGTGAATCTCGTTGCCTGATCTCTTTTTTGCAGGTAAGAAGTGAGACTTGGAGCAGGTGACAGTTGGTCTCGGGCCACCCACAGGACTACAAAGACTCTACTGAGTCTTCTGGCTCACCCCAGCACCCCCACGGCCTCCAGATGGTAGAAACTTGTCTGCTGCTTTGTAGCACACAGAACTCCCGGGCCAGGGTCCTGTCGCTGCTCGGCCAGGATGACACATCCTGGGGGGCGCGGGGCAGAGGCAGCGCCAGCCCCACCACTGGCAGGCCCGGCCCAAGTGCAAAATGGCAGCACAGACACCATTTTCCAAAAGCACAGGGGAAGCTTCTTCCTCTCCTGCCGTCTTCCTCTTAGCCCGTCACGCCATTGTTATATTTGCTGGGTGGCTGTGTGCTCCCTGGGAACCAGGGATTCACACAGACCTCTCTGGAAGTCTCTCTCACCATCCCCCTGACACCTAATTCCCCCAGCTTCTGCCTCATTCCTGACCCCATCCTGTCACGTACAGACCACGGAGTCAGGGAGCAAAGTGTTAAGAAGTCCGAGAAGGGGCGGCGCCTGTGGCTCAAAGGAGTAGGGCACCAGCCACATATACCGGAGGTGGCAGGTTCAAACCTGGCCCCGGCCAAGAACTGCAAAAAAAAAAAAAAAGGTCCAGGAGGGTGACTGTGGAGCATTAACCCCCCGGGGCAGAGTCCCCTCTGCATGCGGGGGGTCAGTCAGTCTGGATTCTGTAGAGCTAGTGCCGCTCTCCCTGCCCACCAGCCCTTGGTGGACGTGGGACTCTCATTAGCACCCTTGGGAAATAGAAGTTTTATTTCTTCCAGGTGGAGAAACACATGTCTAGAAACAAAGCCCAAGGGTGCCCACAGTTCCACACTGCTTTGGGCTACCGGCCCTGACAGCAACTTCTCACTGGCTGGTGGGGATGGTCCCTGGGGCTGGCAGGGCCTGCGTCTGAGAGGGGCCTCTGGGGGGCAGGCTGGGGACTGGCTCTGCCTCATGGCTCGTTAGTGTGGTAGCCCAGCGCCCGGAGGTGGGTGGGAAGAAACAGGTGGCTACTCTCTGGAACATCATAAAACCCCTGCAAAGCCGATGCTTCATTTTCAAGGACAGTTGCCAAATTCTTGCCCTTGAAAGAATTTTCCAGGTCTTTCTACGAGGAAAAGATTTAATTTAGAGAATGAGGGAGGCAGTGTGAAGACCTGGCATAGGTTAGTCAGGTCAAAGCTCCAAGGTCTCTGAAGAGAGAAGGGATATTACAAGAACCTTCTCCAAAGACAGAGGTTCCCACTTGTGCAAAGCAAATAATCTGAAACACGGCCAGAAAATTTCCAGAGTTGGGGCAGCCGACCCCCCTTATTTTCTCCCGTGAACATCCCTTCTGCAGGCAGCTGGGTAACAGAATCCACAGGACCCAGCGTGGGCTCTGCCGCCCTACAGCTTAGAGTAAAGCACACTGGGCCGACTTGGTTCAGCTCCTCTCCCCAACAGCAGCCCCTGGGCAGGGGACACTGCCTGGACACTTAGTGCCCATTGGGCCTCCCATCGGCCTGTCCTCCTCAGCTCTGCTTGGGCTGAGCCTCAGATCTGTCAACAGCCAGGAGAGCACTGAGTCACCCGCCTCCTTTTCAACCGCGACATATTTCTGGGAATGTGAAGCACATTTGAACGAGGACGTGACATTCCTTACCTCGCAACAGAAAGTCAACTGCCCACTTCCTTTCTACTCACGTTGCATCATCTTTCCAACAGGACGAAACAAATTTACTTGAAACTGACATGCCTTCAGGAAAGGAAGGCCGGAGCACATGTTTGAGCCCCACCCCTCTCCCAGGGCAGAGCCGATTATCCCACCCCAGGGGAGGGGCGGGCAGGCCCACTGCAGCTGCTCTGTCTCCGGCCAGAAAGAGGTGTCTACGTTCCACGCCCATCCCGCAGTGATGAAAGTGGTCATGTGACCTCCAACCCGGGCCTCTGTGGATACATCAGGTCTAGTGATGGGCACTGCAGCTCTTGAAATTCTTTATCATCTCAGAATAAGTTATGGAAAAGGTAACTAGTCTCTGTACAAACCTTTGGCCTGTGGGTAAGTTTTTGCACATCTGAATCCCAGAAAATTATCATTTATTAACAGGACGGTGAACAGTCATCAAGAGCTTGGGGAGGGAGTTGAGGGTGGGCGGAGGATGCACAGGGGAACAGAAAAGGCATCTGCTCCCAAGCACTCAGCCTCGTGGGGGTGGCAGCCCTGGAGCCAGCTGTGGGTGGAGGGGGCCACGCCCAGGGGCTGCTCACAGGAGGGGGAGCTGAATGCCACCTGTAGAGGTCCAGGTAGGCGAGCTTCAGAGGGCTGTCTGAGCAGGTGGTGCTGCCGGGATGCTGAGAAACAGTCTCCATGCAGGTGTGGGCGCTTACAAAGCGGGTCAGAGAAGCACAGAGCAGAACGGAGAGATGCCAGTTCGGAGCAGAGCTTGGAAGGAGCTGGAAGGGATGGTGGGGTGAAGTGCGGGCCGGGGAGCAGCCTGGCTGGAAACAGACCCTTGAGGTGGACTCACAGAGCCCTCAGAAACCACCATGCTCACACAATGTCAGGTTTGGGGGTGGTGGCAAGCCATCCTGAGGCTTAAGCAGAGAGTAACATGCTCCAGACGTGCCATAGAAATGTCATCCTGGCAGAAATTTGGAAAAGGTTGAAGGTGGGGACCGATTGGGAAAACATGTCTGTGCTGCAAGGGGCGGGAACAGGCTTGAGTGGCAGATGGCAGTAATTATGGCAGTGGTGCTAATTGCAAGGCCGATCTGCACCAAGCACCTGCACAAGCTATCCCAGTTCTATTCAGAGCCGCGGCTGTCCAGGTGAAGAAACTGAGGCTCAGAGAAGGGAGACCGCTGTTTACAGTCATAGCAGCACAGCTGAGCTGGCTGTAGCCTCCCCATGTCCCAGGGGATAAAAGAGCTACTTGACTTGCTGTGGAGGGGAGGAGGTGTCCTGGTGGTCTCCACCCGGTGTCTCGGAGGACAGGTGAGACCTCTGCAACTAGGTTGGGTGGGACCAGATGAAAACTGGACCCCAGCAAAACACCGTTGCTGCTGACAGTATGTGGTTGCGTCCCTAGCCCAGAGGTTCACCTAACAGATTCCGGCTAGGGAAGATGTTTGCACCAATCACCAAAAAAAAAAAAGCAAGGTGCAAACCGCATCCTGGGAGGTGCCTGAGAGTTTGTTGTGTGCCAGCCACTGGCTAAATGCTTGCCATGTGTCCTTGTGACAGTCTGTGCCAGGGCGCCCCTGGCATCTTCGGGAACACACATTGAGTAACTTGCCCAGGGCCACAGAGCCAGTAAGTGGTAAACCTGGGGCGCAGCTGAAGGCTAACTTCCAAGTTCATCTGCATAGACAGAGTATGGGAAGAATTCACCTCTGGGGTTAGACAGCTACTTGCTGGAATGCAGGTGCCTCACATCCCCTTTGTTTGCTTATATGTATTCTGGAAACGGACAGTTAGCACACAGTAGAGTTAGCGGCAGTATTTTGGTACTAGGGGAAGAAAGTTTGAATAAGGCAAAAAGGTGGAAGTGTAAACTGGTAGACATTTTGAAACACAATTTGCTAATCTCTATCAAAAATTGAAAATGTGGCATATTCTCCTGCGATTCCAATGTTGGAAGACCATCAGGTAGGCGGAAACATACATTAAATGGTCTACAGCAGTAAATTAAAGAAACGTGGAAATACTTTCAATGTCCACTAATAAGGAATTGAAATAAATTTTGGCTCAGCCATCCAGCTGAATCCAATACTAGGTAGCACCAAAAAGGAGCCATTTAGATTATCATGAGGACATAAAGACTGTTCGCTATATATGTACACATACACAGGGAGAAAGCGTGTAATAAAATATTATCTACCAATTAATCTCAGTTGTGGTTAAAAAAAGTTTTCCATGAATACATGGATTAAACTGTTCAGCTTTTTAGAGAAGTAAAAACAGAAATATCTGTGTCATGTTGATTATGATAAAGGTTGGTTGGAGTGTGTGTCACAGAGAGACAATCCAAGCTGCTCAGCAGCTGGTACTTGGGAGGTGAGAGGGTTCAGAGGGTACACACTGAAATGCTTTGCGACTTTAATTTTTCTTCTTAAGTATCTGAAGTTTTTCTGGGTTTTTTTTTTTCCTATCGTAAAAATGGATTACTTGGAGAGAAATATTTACTTCTGAAAACTACTTTTTAAAGCAAAAAAGAAATACCACGTGTGGAGGTGAGACAAGTGAAGAGTGTGTGCACTCAAGGACTCAGGATGGAGAACCTTCTGGAACAGAGTCTAGTACCAGCTGCCTCCGAAAGACCCAGCTGGATGAAGACCGAGGTGAGCCAAGGAGGACGGCATCGATGATGGTTTCTTATGGGACATGTTTCTTTATTGCTGTTTGTCTGCAGCCATCTTCCCCTCCCAGCCCATCAGTACCTGACATTCACTCCCCACACAGAACTAACTGCCCCTCTCTCCTCCCCTTGCTCTGCCCCAATCAGACCGGCAGACCCAGGCTCGCTCACCTGTATCCCCCACCTTCTTTGGTTGCACCCCCGCCCTCCCAACTCCAGTCTCCTTCCAGATTCTTTCCTGTCTTCCCTGTGTGTTTAAATGATTCTTTAAATATCTCATTAAGCCAGTGGTTCTCAACCTTCCTAATGCCACAGCCCTTTAATACAGCTCCTGGGGGTTGTGACCCACAGGTTGAGAACCGCTGCTCTCCTCTCTATCCTCCAGCCTCCCCCCACCACACCTGTGGTCCTCCCACCTGCTCCCCCATTTGACCCTTTCATTCCCACTCCCATCCCCTGCAGAATCAAGTCTTCCTTCTTTAAAATATTGCAAATGATGAAGCAATAGCAGCAGTGCACATAAAACTTGTTTTTTATTGCCATTCAATTATTTCCTTAGGTTAAATTCCCAGGAACAGAATTTCAGGGTTGAAGGGTACGGCAATATTTTTACACATGAACTTGTCCACACTTCTGAAATGAGCACAAATGCCCTGCTCCCTCCCCATGCTTCTCCAGCATAAATATTGTTAGGGCATGTAGAAAAAAATCTTAATTTTTATGCCCTGACTCTGGCTGTGTTTTTTTTTAATTAATCTTTTTTCAATTAGGGCCAAGTTATCTTTTAATTGACAAAAATGATTTTCTTATTTAAAACATTATGTAGTGAAGCGCCTTATTCATTCTAGTTTTTTGTTTTGTTTGCATTTACACGCACATCACTTCGGGTTATAGAAACTTTATTCTAATTGGCAGGCGAGCATTGCACAAGCTTTGCAGTGTGGCAATTTCTCCCCAGGGATCTCTAAAAAAGCAGGGCAGGGGTGGGTGGGGGTTCAGCTTACTTTCTTCCAGGTGCTAGTAAAATAGATAGTAAAAAAGAAAAGAAAGAAGTGGAAAGGATTGTCATCTGTGTTCATTCTTGTTACCATATTGAGTCATTTGCTTTTTTAAAATAAAGATAAAAATTTAGTAGGTGACAGTTCCTGGGTCTGGAGATAGAGATCTCCTTTCTGCAGTTTTTGAGCAAACTTTGCCCTGGAGCTTTCACTAAGATAAGATGGTAACTGACCAAGAGATTGGAATGTTCCTTCCCTGGGCCATTTCTTCTCTCTCCCTCTTTCTCTCTCTCTGTCTCTGAGATTATTCAGGAATCTTATCCAAGGGTGTCAGTGCCATGGGTGCTTATGAGTGCTAGACTGATTTTATTTACGTGATCTCTTTTTGGCTAAGTGAAGAGATTTCAGAAGAAATTAGATCTTCCATATAGACCATGAAATTTACCATCTCTAGGCCGAATACACATTGTCAGTTACATAGCTCTCCTCCAAACCAGGACCCGTCTGGAGATGCTTTTCTAAAATGTCTTTGTCAAACTCTCTCCACCAGACTGCTGTCTGAACACTGAGATCACAAAGTTTGCCCCTAGCTTTTGCTACCTAAGAACAAATCTCCCCACCCTTGCCCTTCTTCCTGGGAATTGGGTGCCCCAGGGCCCTTGCACTTGCTTGTCCTCTGCCCACTCCCTTCCTTCCACTTTTCAGCTCCCCTGGGGCTGCCCACCTTTGACTGCTCCTGGGAGGCTCAAAGGCCCTCCTGTGCATCCTCCAGGTGCTTTGTCCCCTCCTTTCCCGAAGTTATCTTAGATTTATTTGTATCTCTGTTAATGTGGAACTGAGCCCAGTGGAGATAGGGCCAAGTCTGGGATCCTGTCTGGTGGTCACTACCCAGTGAGTAAGGGCAGCCTGCAGTCCGGAGAAGGTGCAGCCGTAGAGTGGGTGGGAGAAGCACCCTCCGGGGAAAGGGCCTGTGTTGCTGTTCTTGTATTCAAGTGGATTTAATGAGTAAGTTCTGAAACCACTGGCAGCTGTCTCAAGAGAAGCATATTCAGCAGGGCCTGGGGACGACCATGACACACAGAGCCACCACTTCCTGTAGCCATCATTCTCTCCTGGTCAAAGCCCACGTCAGCTCTTCTACAGACCACTCAAAAATCCTCCAGACATGTGCCTCCCACCCCTCTTCCACCCCAGCTCCTCAAAATCCACCTTCTATGCAGCAGTTAGGAAAACTGTCCGGCTGTCTAGATCAGCGGTTCTCAACCTGTAGGTCGCGCCCCTTTTTAACAATGAAAATACATTGCGGCATTGGGAAGGTTGAGAGCCACAGGTCTAAATTAAACTGTGTCACCACCCTGCTCACAGCTCTGTGCCACCTACCATCCCACCCCTGGTTTGGCCTAGGTGGCCCCCCCACCCCGCTCTGACCTGCCGCTCTCCTCTCCAGCTCTGCGGCAGCCACTGGGTTCCTTTTGGGAACATCAGACACGCGCAGCTTGTCCCGGCCCTGCACTGGTTTCCGCCATTGAGAAGGTTCTTTCCAAAGCTCTCCCTGGCTATCCCTCCTCTCATCTGCGGCCCCATGTACTCGCCACCTCCTGGGAGAGGTGAGGGTCTTTCCTGGCCTTTGTGTAGGCAGCTCTCATACGGTCCTGTTTTACGGTCTTCCTCGCTCTTCTCCCTGTCTGAATTTTTGGGCTTTTCTTGTTGATGTGTTCACGACCTGACTTTTCCTCCAGGGCCACATTTCCGGGGGCAGTGCCTCCTTAGTACCAGGCTAAGTGCACAGTGCCCAGCAGGGCGCCTGGAAACAGGAAGGCACAGGGCACAGGTGAGCCGAGGGGACAAGTGAATATACTCGGAATTAACATTGAGGAAAAATCAGAGAAATAGAGACTCTCAAGGTTGCAAGGTGCCCAGAATTCTCTGGATCCACGATAGCATCCCTGACGGGGACTTCGGACCTCCTTTGAACTCTAGCAGTGACTGAGAGCTAATTACAGCTCAGCAGACAGAGGGGGACAAGCAAAAATAGCCAATAAGGTGACCCAAGGACGAGATCCGAGGAGATGACACTGCATGATTTTCCAGAGCTAATTTAACAATCCCACTCTGATTCCACCACTTGGCATGACATTGGCTCGTAGCAGTAGAGAAGGCAGACACGTAAAAATATAGCCTGAGTTGGTGCCACCAGTGAGGGGACGGGAAAAGGAGGCTGGGGAGGCAGGCAGAGGTGAGGCCAGGCTCTGTGTTCTGAGTCTGCCTCTCCTGGCTGCATCTCGGATGAAAGGGGCAATGTGAGGAAATACCCAGCATGATACAGTCACACGCTGAACACTGACATCTGGGTCAAGGACAGACTGCACACAGGATGGTTGTCCTGTAAGATTGAGCTACTGGGTTTTTACTGTACCTTTTCTATTTGTAGGTATGTTTGGAGGCACAAACACATAGCCCGCGTCACAGCCACCTGCAGTGGTCAGCACAGCTGCCTGCAGTGGTCAGCACAGCCGCCTGCAGTGGTCAGCACAGCCGCCTGCAGTGGTCAGCACAGCCGTGCCGTGGGGGTGCCTCAGGCCACACCTCCAGGTCTGTATGACTGTGCCCAGCACACAGGTAAGGCCCAGAAACACTTTTCAGTTCTCTTCACAACTGTTTCCATGGGGCAGACGACCGTCAGGGGTGGGCACAGGACCACTCCGCTAGAAACATTGCCCAGCCTCCCTGCTGTGTGTGGCTGACTGACCAAGTTCTGGGCAACTGAGCTGCTGTCAGCTGTGGCTTCTCCGCAGGGGCTTAAACCCTGGGCACGACCCCCCTCCATGCTCCCTTACCCCCCACCTCAGACCCCGGGCTGCCACCCAGCTCCCACCACAGAGAAGAGCAGTGTTCCAGGGAGTCGCTGGTGGAGCAGAGCACCCTGTCAGCCCCCTCCCACCGGGCTGTTAGGGGCAGGGGCTGTGAACAGCTCTCTGAGTTGAGGCCTCACTGAGGGGAGGGGGTGGTCATAGGAGTGTGGTCTTTCCCTCGCTAACACCAGACTCAGCAAGCTAGGCTTGGCCCTGGCACTGACATTGGAGCTGGACCCTGAAGGATGAGCAGGAATATCCATGGAGCAGGTGCAAATTCCTGGGGAAAGGAGCTCCACTCGATGCCGAGGCCCAGAGTCCCTGAGTTTCTCCTGGACTCTCCCCTGTCGATCACACAGACTCCTGTCTGCCCTGACCCTGTACACCACCTCGGCACGTCCTTGCGACCAGCCGGTTCTGGACACACTGGCTGCTGACAGAAGCAACAGCACCTGCCCTGGAAAGCTGGGTTGAGCCAAGAGTAGATGGTCCTGGATCCCACAAGGAACTTGAACTCAACACACAGCCTGCTGCTCCTTATCTTTTAAGGGAGACGTCACTCTTAAAATTGTGATGAACAGTATAATAGGACTTTCCCCAGAAAATGCTTCCCACTCCCCACATTTGAATGAGTTTTCAGACACTGAAGAATCTGCTCTCTGGACTCCAGTGGGAGGACCTCAGGGGCAGTTGTTTCAATCGAGAGAGGGGCCTGATCAGATCTGAGAGCAGCAGACTCTCATGGCAGTGTGGAGACCACATGGGGGGCGGGGGTGGGCTCCGGGTGGCAGGGATATTGGACCAATGTTGGGGGCAGATTCAAAGGTGAAGGGGGGGTTCTGACATGGAGAGAGAGCCCCGTGGAGGGAGGGTTTGCAGGGGGAGTGGGAAGTGTAGGAACAGTGACTTCAGTTCTCTGGCTTTTCCAGGTCACATCAATGAGTGGAAGGACTGCAAGGAATTAGGCGGTGGTTCCTGGAAAGACATGGAAATTCAGGTAGAGGTTTGGAGAGGGCCCGAACTAAAGGTCTGATGCTTGTGGAGTGTGGGTGATAGCCAATGTCCTGCCCTCCTCTAAGGGGGAGCTGTAAAGTGAGACGGAAAGCAAGGTCCAGAGGGACCCACCTCCCAGGGCCAAGCAAGTAAGAGGCTCCTTGGAACGGGAGAACCAGGGGAGTCAGAGACAGAGAACAAGAGGCAGAAAGGTCAGGCCCAGTGGACCACTAGACTGGGCAACCCAGAGGTCACCAGGGACCCCTTGGAAGCATCTTTTTCTTTTGCTAACTGTGCCTCGAATGTCTTTGTCCTCACTAAAATCATAGCCAAATATTCAGGGATACAGAGACATGACCTATACAATTTACTTGCAAATGAATTAGAAAAAAGAAAATCCATGTATATTTAGAGCAGTGGTTCTCAACCTTCGTAATGCCGCAGCCCTTTAATTCCTGTGGGTAGCAACCCACAGGTTGAGAACCTCTGCTTTAGAGTGAGCGACAAAGCCCGGGGTGGCAACATGCTCCGAGCGCAGCATCTGGGAGAAGGTTGGCAGGAGTTCTTGGTTACACTGTGTACTGTCTTAAGTCTAAAAGGCGGTAAAGATTTCTTTGGTTTAAAAAGAATACTTTGGGGAACTGGACAGTGGCCGGCTGGACTAAACTTTGCAAAAAGTTGAGGGTGACATTTTGAGGGGTGGGATTTTTTTTAACGGTGGGCAGGTGCTTGGGCATATTTTAGGGCTGAAATAACTGTCCCTGAGGGAGCCACGGGCTGAAAGACTCAGATAACCTGGGACCAGAATAGGGGGGACATTCTTCTGAGGGTAGGCACAAGAGGAAGACTATGGGGATGTGGCCCCCAGCGATGAAGAGGCTCCCCCTGAGCAGCCACAGGAAAGGAAGCATCGCCCTTTTAAGGCCCTTGCAGGAGTCGGGTGAGTCAGCACAGGGCCACCCGGATGGTGGGGGCAGCAAGGGGGTGCGGCCGCCCCGCCCCTGCCTGCTCCCTCAGGGCCAGCCCAGCCTCTCTCTGCCTTTATCAGTCACTTTTACTCAGAGACCTTTTTTTTTTTTTTTTTTTTTTTTTGAGACGGAGCCTCAAGCTATCCCCCTGGGTAGAGTGCCATGGCATCACAGCTCATAGCAACCTCCAACTCCTGGGCTCAAGCGAGTCTCCTGCCTCCGCCTCCCAAGTAGCTGG